>ML803859.1:86526-114870 GCA_009831015.1 Picea engelmannii | reverse complement strand
CAAATATTTAATTTAATAAATATGTGTTAAACTCATTATACTTTTTAACACATATACTATACTTATTACTTTTTAATATATATTGTAAACTTCATTGTAATCTCCATTATAAAGTATATTGTAAACTTCATTATAAAGTACCATTATAAAGTATAGCAAAATTGTTTTATTTACAACAACTAAATGATGAATGTTGGTATTAATATATATTGTAAACTTCATTTTAAACTCCATTATAAAGTATAACAAAATTGTTTCATTTACAACAATTAAATGAAAGTCAAATGAATTTTACTCAAACAAATTACAATTATACCTCCGTATAATAATTAAAACTTAAAGGTAGCAACCCCTAGATTTTTCTTAGGTTTCTAGCTCCCTTAGCTTATAATAACCTATATAACTTTATATTAAAACATAGGTAGGATATAGATATTATATTATATAACTTATTATATTAGTTTAACTTTATATTATAACATTTTAAACTCTACTAGTATGCTATGTAATGCTTTTTAAATATTATAATTTTTTTGTGCATGATTTAAAATATTATATGTTTTTTTTTTGTTAATTTGTGCGGGACTTGTTGGGTACGCGATTAACCTGTGGCTTGAGATATCGCGACTCAGGGGCATCTAAGCCGTCAAAATTACCCGGGGATCGCACCCGGCTTGAGCCACACCAACCCTTAATATGGTTGGATTTTTTGTCCCCGCAGGTTTCGAACCGGTGACTTTAACATCACGGAGTGGCTTAACAACACACTCCGTCACCGACTGTCCTACACCTCGGGGACTTAAAATATTATATGTTATCTTATATTAAATCTTGTATTATATAAGTTAGTTATTATGTTAGTTACTAATCTAGTATTACAATATTGAATATAATATGATTAATATATCTAATTCATTTTTAGGTTTTTAAGTTTTTTAGGGTTTTCAAGGTTTTAGAGTATAAATTGAATCGATCTCTATGTTTCTAATCCTTGACATCAAGAGTATTTATTGTGCAAATTCATAACCATTACCATTGACCTCTTGTTTTGAAGATGAATCTTGGTTTGGATTCGAAATGTCGATCACAACAATGATTTCTACTCTGGAAAATTTGGAAGAACACTCTCGAAAATAGAAATGCACGATAAACTCATATGGGGCATCGGTACCCTTCTCCATATTAAATAGATTACACAAAATACAAAGGATCTCAGCGTATCGCTGACTAATTACAGTAAACAATAACTAAACTAGAGACTAACTAAAGTCTAACTACAACAAAACTAGGCGTGCTGCAAACAAGGAAGTTGGAATCGAGAGATTAACACTAACACTCCCCCTTAATTTCAGTTGTTACATTCATCAACGCTTACAATGCCCAAGTGATGTCTTTGAAATAAAAAACCAAATTTTCCAAGTGGTTTAGTAAAAATTTCTACTCTAGTTGATCTCTTGATCCACATAATTAAAGAGAAATATCACCATTATTCACAGGCTCTCGGATGAAGTGAAAGAATGTGTCAATGTGCTTGCTTTTCTTGTGAAATATATGATTCTTTGACAATGCAATCACTGAGTTGTTGTCACAGAAGATAGGAGTTGACTCAGTATTCTCAGCCATACAAATTGACAAGATGTTGAAGTTGTAGCAACATACTCTGTCTCTGTTGAAGATGTTGCAACTATGGGTTGTTTCTTTGATGCCCATGAAACCAGATTTGTTCCCAAATGAAAAACATAACCATATGTGCTTTTCTTATAATTAATGTAGACTGCAAAATCACTGTATCTTTACCCTGCAAGCAAATGATCTTAAGAATATGTGTACCACAAGCCATAGTTGATTGTTCCTACAACATGCCTTCGTATTCTTTTTCCAACTTTCTAGTGAGAATCCTTGGGGGATTCCATAATGTAACATCCCGCTCTGGTGCACTGAGCGAACTTATTCTTTGAGGACACTTGCTCGCAAGTGATCCGGATTATTATGCTATTAAAACTTTTGATTTTGATTATGAGGCGTTATGGGTTGATGACATGTTGTTTTACTACATTAACATAGACAGGTGCTATTGACTCGGTTTACTGAGTGTGCAGGATTTTGGACCTCGAGGATGCAGAGGCATCGATGGAATCCCTTGGACTCTGGATCGAGTCAGGGAGTGTACCATTGGGGTTTGATTGTTTTACTGTGATATTAGTGCATCTGATTAGATGATATGATATTGATATGTTCTGACATGATTTGTTGATGATGCAGGTTGACAATAGCTTGCCGACCAGATTCACATGTGGAGTAAAGGGGTCACGCATGACTACCAGAGATGTTGAGGGAGAGGTGTGGACAACAGCCCTGCCATAGCTTACTAACACTACCGTCGTGGCTCGAACTGTAGGTTAACGATTACGTAGTTCGAGAGGACCCACGATGCCGTGAGGGCACACTGCGACAGTCGCTCACGATGATTTTAAGGGGCGCACAGTAAGGCAGGGGCCTTATTCCTTAGAGGCCCTTAGTCTTCCACAAGTTCACCTGGCAGAGTATTGACTCCAGAGGTTATTAATGTCTACCAAGTCAGTCAAGAGGCGAGTGGCACCCTTGGAGCATGTAGTGCGTCCTGAAGGGCACGTCGCGCAAGGGAACAGATGAGGCGAGTGGCACCCTTAGAGCACCTAGTGCGTTCTGAAGGGCACGTCGCGTTGTTGAGGATAGAGGAATGGACCTAGATGGCCTTAGGACAAATAACGTGTTAAATATTTTTTTTAAAACAAATTCCCTAATTAAATGTTGCCCTGTACAAAAATTTAAGGTCTAAGTCTAAATTACACTAGTGGTAAAATTGTCTTTCTATAAAAAATAATAATAATAATAAAAAATAAAAATAACATAAATGATAATTATGATCGTCGTTAAATCTTGTAACACGAAGGGAGTAAGAAATTTAATTTATTCATAAAAAAAAATCCGTTGAAATAAAATTTAAAAAGGGAATTAACTGTTTTATTATTATTTTTTAAATTATATTAATTAAAAGAGAAAAGGGAAAAATGGTTAAATTCCACACTTGCCTTTTTGAGTTCTAATTAAAAAGGAAAGAGGGAAAATCTAAAATTTTAGGAAACTATGAAAATAGGTAAACATAAAAAGGGAAAAAGGGGAACTTAAGGGAAAAAGCGGAAGGCCAAACTTAGTAAAGCATCTACCATTTAAAGAGCTTTCTAATTTAAACTGAACTAACAATTGAATAAAAGAGAAAGTTATTAAAACCTGTAAGAGAATTTGGGGACACCTAGGAGTGATTCTAGTGGTAACTCTAGGTGGGTGAGGGAAATAAAGATAATTAATTAATTAAAGAAGTTAATTTAGGGAGGAATGAAGGGATGGTGACACTTGTACGAGGATGAATTTTCAGGAATTTAATTATAAAAACTTAATTAAAAGAGAATTTTTGGAAAGTAAGGAACCACAAAACTCTATATAATGAAGGGAGGTGATGGAGGTAGGGGGAGCTTCTGTTTGTGTAACGTTACGCTACAGAAATATCTACTTGATTGACTTAACTTGTGGGAGTTGGGATACCCATCTCGGTGAGGAGTGGTAGCTCGGCCTTGCGAGGTGAGCTAGGAGCTAGTCGAAATCTCTGGATAGTGAGTGTGTGGCCCCTTTGCAGCTCGAGGGGCTAAGGGGAAAAAAAAGTACCCCTAGCATTGGCTAGGAGGTACCGGTGAAGTCTCGCCGGTCGGCAAGCGGGAGTTGCACAGAGCGCGCAGACGTCACTCGGAGCGGGCAATCAGACAACGATACACTCTTTTCATTTGGTATAGTAGATGCTGTAGGTTTTATGCTTGGATCTACATGTTTGATTAGGTAAGTAAATTGATTGTTTAGATTGATGACTGAAACTTTTCTTAGCCTAGCGCAACGATTGTTGACTCCCATGGCCTTCATTCTCTCGCATGTCTTGACCACCTTGCTGTGTTGATTGTGACCTTCGTGGTTGATTAGCCTTCGTTCCTAGCTCACCAGTTCTCGCCTGAGCAGTGGGCCAGGAGCTTGATCTACGGTTATCGCCTTAGCGTTAAAAGACCTATGGATCTCAATGCCCTGCTTTTTTGTGCGAGGATGATGAAGCGAAGGACGAACCTATCAGTCGTCTACCCCTTTTGATTGTTCCTGGTTGACTAGTGGTATTGCGCCTTTGCGATTGAATACTTTTGCGATTGTTCATCTCTTCCTTTCGTGACCCGCTTTTACCCTCTGCGTTGATGAAATGAACTCTGCATTTTTAATGCCCTTCTTGGTAATGATTTACACCTGCGTTTAATGTTTTTCTCTGCGAATTTACCTGATGTTTTTACACCTGCGTTACCTATACTCCCACCGGATTTCACAGTGATACTTGCATCCTTTTTCTTTGCGTTGACCACCTCGGACTGCATTTCATTACCCTTATGTTGCTCTGTGTTGGACAATGGATTATTCTCTTCTGCTCTGCAAGACGACGAATCCATTGATAGTGATAGCGATTCTAAGCTCTACGATGGGATAGAACAATCGTTAATTTCACTCTGCGTTTCTGGTATAGTAATGTAATTTCCTAACATAATTTTATAGCTATATTGAGAAAGAGATATGTTTCCTGTGTTCCAGTGATAGCGAATTTGTATATAGTGGACAACAATTTTATAGATGGAGAATTTATTTTAGTGTGTAGCAGAATTTATATCTAAACCTGATAACAATATCATTGTATCATTGTATTTAACTTTGCGAATTCGTGTGTTAATGTGTAGCAGAAATTTATATTTAAACCCGATAACGATATCGTTGTAGCATTGTATTTAACTTCGTGAATCCATGTGTTAATAGATAGAATGGATGTTTTTTTAGTTAACTAAGAAAATGCCCCATCTCTATCTCGGTGTCGAGTCAGCCGCCTGATCTCTACGCGTTTTCCTCACCTGTGCGCCCTTCCCAATCTCGTCTCTACGTGTTGACAACATGTGCGTCCTTCACTCCATTCCTTTCTCCGCGTTTCAAGTTTAGCCCGTGGTTGAATAGCAACGGTCGTTGGGCTTGTTCTTTGGCTTTTAACCTCTGCGAAATTTACCTCTTTTCTCTGTGATTTGTATATGAGAAACGCCCTGCGTAATGAGGAAACCCATGCGAGAATTTACCCAAATGTCTCTGCGAAATCCCGTCGTTCGAAAGAGTGGCCCAATCCTTTACATTTTCCTGTTACATCAGGGTGTAGTAGATGCTGCACATGACTCCCTTCCTGCGAAATTTCGAAAGTCTCGAAAATCTGGGAATTTTCTTCAATCCCTCGCGGATTCCAAGAGGCTTCCGATCTGTCGCTTCCCTCGCTGGTAACTGGAGCTTGCTGGAGCCGAAAGGCATGATTTTTGGAATTTAACTTGGCATTACCCTGGCAGGTGAATATCAAATGTTTCCTGCCTTTCACTTATTTTTACACTCTGTCTTTTGTCCACTTATAGATAATCTAGGATGACCCCTTCTTGTTTACACATTCGCATGGAACCTCGATGGTTATCACTACGTGGGTTCTAAGGTGAATTAATTTATGCTCGCTGAGGCATAATGGATTGTACAGTCTGCGTGTGGGTGTATCCTCCTAGACTGGGGGTCTGTATCTCGACGCGCCGGGCTTATTGGTGTTTGGACGAAGATTGGCGTACACCCTTATCGGTTTATTTTTTTTTTAACCTTTAAATTTGAGACAGTAGTTGACCTATTTTTGGCCGTCGTGAATGGTCTTTACCTTAATCCATCTTTAAAAATAAGCAAGATCGCTAGAACCCCCTTTTATTTTTATATTGCGGTATGCCTTAAATCCTTGTATATTTTTGGTTATGGACCTTAAACAATGCTTATTAAAGTGGATCCTTGAGTTGGAGTGGACATGCGATTCAGATTTGTTTAAGGATTAACTGGGATTTGAAATTTATTAACTAGTAGTAGTATTCGTTGCTAAATTTGATTTGGGTTCTTGCTCATTAATATATAGTGGTTGTTTAATTTGATAATTTAGACTCGCTAAAGTAGAACTGCATCTCATGTTAATTTAGGTGGTAAACCACTGATGTCGTGATTTAGATGGGTTAACGTAGATTCGTATTAATGCTAATTTAGTATTGACCAGTTTAACCATGACTAATGGTTGGGTTGTTGACGAAGTCGTTCTTAGCTTGCGCTTCCCGTTGAGGGTGTTGTTGTTTATTATAAGTAATGTTTGTACTTGGTTATGCAAACTTTTAATGTGATTGGTTGCTCACTGTAAGGGTTCTAGTTACTTGTGTATTTAATTTTGGATGCGTGGGGTTGTTAGGATGATTGTCCCTAGCTTAGTAGGCTTGGTTTGCTTGTGTCGGACGAGATGTAGACACCTCCTTGTTCCTCAGAACAGTCGCCAACTTTGAGACCTTAAATGGTCAAAATCGATGGGAACTTGGGCTTGAGTGTTGCTTATGTGTCCTAGAGGTCTTAACCATTGCAGGGTAGGATGGGCGGGTAGTCATTCTTATTCTTTGTCGGTTGAATGTCGTAGATTGCTTCCAGGTGCTTGATGTGCTTTTATGTTAGGTCGTTATGTTGTTGTTGCGTGAGTTGCATGCGTTGTGTTCGTCGTCGTGTTGCGATGTTGAGTATAATGCCATTACTACCTTTCTACACACACAAAAAAAATGAAAAAAAAAATAGTAAAAAAATTAAGGGTGCTTTTACCAGTTGTACTTCGTAGGAGTCGTACCAGATGGGGATTTTACATGTGGTATCAGAGCGGGTTCAATCCGCGACTTGGGATCACTACGACTTTCGTTGATATGATTTGATTATAATGTCGCTAATTGAGTTGACTTGTGTGCGTGCAGGTAATCATGGTTAGAGGACGCCGCAGAGGCAGACGATGGGGCACTAGGGGAGGAGGCGCGATGCCTCCAGTAGCATCCACGCCCGAGGGATCTAACCCCCAGGGAGACGAGCAGGTTGTCGGACAGGAGCGAATAACAGTTGGTGATGTGGTCAGAATGATGAGATCTTTTCAGTGCATGTTTGAGGCACTGATCAGTCGTTTGGACAGAGATGAGGCCAGGGCGTTGGCACCCCCTGAGGTTTCGCTGCGCACTCCGGTCGGTACTGGTAGCATTCACCATGAACTCGAGAAGGTCAAATTTTCCGAGTTCTTTGGTGCTTCGGACGGCGCAGCCGCTGAGGCATGGTTGGAGAATATGGTGATGTGCTTTGCACTTCGCGATTATACCTCCAACATGAAGCTCTGCATGGCGGTCTTTCAACTGGAGGGGAGTGCTCTTCTATGGTGGAAGACGCTCCTATCGCAGCTGAATGTGGCCGTCGAAGAGGTGTCATGGGAACTGTTTGAGGAACGGTTCTGAGAGAGGTACCTTTCAGAGGAATTCATTGAGCGTCAACTCAATGAGTTTAACGCTTTATGACAAGGCGATCGTACGGTGCTCGAGTATGAGGCCCGTTTTATGGAGCTGCTCCGGTATGCTCTGCACCTTAACACTGAGAAACTTAAGGTCAACAGGTTCGTGTTCGTCCTTAACGACAACATTCGTGCAAAGGTCAAGATTTTGATGCCCCAAATCTTGCATGATGCTGTCCAGAAGGCCCTCATAGCAGAGGAAGAGCTTATCAGCGGGGGTCAAACCAAGACTCCAGTGAGACTAGCGAGACAGGTGTCATCTTGAGCACAGCAACATCAGACACCAGCAAGACATACGTCGGAATATCGTGGCTTCTAGAGGGGATCCACTTTCACTACACCTCGGCGACCGACGCCTCAACAGCGGACACCTTATTGGGGACCACAACATCAACAACAATGTCGACCACAACATCAACAGCTTAGGTCTGTTCAGCAGAACAGACCAGGATTCTAGGCCGCTGGGCCATCATCTTCTACTTCGGGTACCAGGACTACTGGGCCGAAGAAGGGGTGTTGGACGTGTGGGGAGCCACACTACCAGCGCGACTGCCTTGTGGAGAGGACTAGAGCGTCCGGATCAGCTGGACCCACTACTGTGGGAGATATGGGCAAGGCCCATCGGATTCATGCAACGATGCATAACTGCCAGGCAGAGCATCGATCAACTGTGCTCGAGATGACAGGTACCGTCGCAGACTAGACCCTTAGTATTTTGATAGATCTCGGTGCTACCGAGAGTTTCATTTCCGGTGTAGCGCTAAAAATGATTAAGGTAAAGGTAGTCGAACATGATGAGTTTAGCTTCGTAGAGATGGCCTCGGGAGCCAAACAAAAGGTTGGAGGAAAGGTTACGGGCTGTGTCCTTAACCTGGGAGAGTTTGTCACAAGGGCCAACATGTACGTCACGATCCTAGGATCTTATAATGTCGTGATTGGTATGGACTGGTTGGAATCGCATGAGGCGATACTCAACTGTAAGATGAAACAATTGAGCTTGGTCGATGACGAGGGACAGAGACATGTGATTGTAGGCCAGAACCAGGGAGTTTCCCTTAGGTTCATCTCTTCCTTACAGCTACGGAAGAGCATGCGCAAGAGGTGAAAGCTTTATGCGATCCTTGCGTTAAATGAGAAGGGATTAGCGGAAGGTTTAGAACACCTTCTGGTGGTGAGAGAGTTTGCGGACATATTTCCAGAGGAGTTACCTGGGATGGCGCCAGAGAGGGAATTGGAGTTTACCATAGACCTAAAACCAGGGACTGAACCGATAGCAAGAATGCCCTATCGGATGTCGACCCCAGAGTTACAAGAGTTGAAAATGAAACTGAAGGAGTTGCTGGATTTGTGACTGATACGTCCTAGTGTGTCACCGTGGGGTGCACCTGTTATTTTCATACGAAAGAAGGATGGGTCATGGAGGCTCTGCATTGACTACCGTCAATTGAACAAGGCCATGATCAAGAATCAGTATCCATTGCCGAGAATTGATGATCTGTTCGATCAAATGAAGGGCGCAACAGTGTTCTCAAAGATCGACTTGCGATCAGGATACCACCAGTTACGGATTAAGGAAGATGACATCCCTAAGACCGCCTTTAAGACGAGGTTTGGACATTACGAGTTTACTGTTTTATCGTTTGGATTGACAAACGCCCCAGGGGTATTTATGAGTTTGATGAACGGGGTGTTCTGCGAGTACTTGGACAAGTTCGTCTAAGTATTCATTGACGATATTTTGATCTATTCTTGGATGATGGAGGAGCATGACGAGCACTTGCGCTTGGTACTACAGTGTCTGCAAGCACACAAACTGTATGGGGAGTTGTCTAAATGCTCATTTTATCAATCGAAGATTCACTACTTAGGGCATGTCATCTCCGACGAAGGCATCGCCGTGGATCCAACCAAGGTCGAGGCTATCATGGAATGGCCTGCGCCGACGAATGTCCCGGAAGTGCGTAGCTTCATGGGTTTGGCAGGATACTATCGACAGTTTGTCGAGGGATTTTCGAAGATAGCAAGTTTGATCACGGAATTGCAGAAGAAAAACAAGAAGTTTGTTTGGACCGAGAAATGTGCGGAAGCATTTCGGAGGCTCAAGGAGTTGCTGACAACAACACCGATACTAAAGGTCCCGGACATGGACACAGACTTCTTGGTATGCACTAACACATCCAATGAAGGCTTAGGTGGAGTCTTGATGCAAGACGAACGAGTGATCGCTTACATTTTGAGGAAACTGAGAAGGCATGAGGAGAACTACGCGACACACGATTTGGAGTTGTTAGCCATCGTTTATGCCTTGAAGGTTTGGAGACACTACCTTGTTGGACGAAAATTCAAACTAAAGACTGACCATTGTGGACTACAACACATCTTTACGCAAAGCGACTTGAATGCACGACAACGACGTTGGTCGGAATTGCTTAGCAAGTACGACTTCGAGATTACTTACATAAAAGGAACAGTGAACCGAGTGGCAGACGCATTGAGTTGGATACTGCGCATCTTTTCGGTGTTGTCGCTTCAGACAAATCTACGTGAAAAGATTCTAACTTTACAGCGTGATGATGACTGGTACAAAGAGGTCGAGGGTTTTATCGGACAAAACACAATGATGGTACCACGATTTGAAGGATTTTCGTTTGATAGCGATGGTTTATTGAGGTTTAAAAATCGGATCTACGTACCGTCGAACGACGAGTTGAGGATGTTGATCCTGAGCGAGGCTCATAGAGTAGTTTACATGGCTCACCCGAGAGTCACGAAGATGAGGGAAGACCTTAAACCCTTATTCTTCTGGAAGGGAATGAAGGCAGACATAGTCAACTATGTGGCCAGATGTTTAGAATGTCAGCAGGTAAAGGCTGAACATAGACACCCAGCAGGATTACTACAACCACACGCTATTCCGGAATCGCAATGGGAGGTTATTTCGATGGATTTTATTGTTGGATTGTCACTGACGGCAAGGAGACATGACTCGATTTTCGTAGTAGTAGACACTCTAACGAAGAGTGCTCACTTTATTCCTGTGCGTACGACGTATCAGACACCTGACATAGCTAGAGTTTTCATCAGTGAGATTGTGAGGCTGCATGGCGTGCCTAAGAAGATTATATCCGATCAAGGATCAATGTTTACTGGACAATTTTGGACGAGTTTCCAAGAGGCCCTGGGAACTCAACTTAACTTTAGTACTACGTATCACCCAGAGACTGATGGGCAGACCGAACGAACGAATTAGACCTTGGAGGACATGTTGCGCATGTACATGATGGACCAACAAAAGCATTGGGAAGAATTATTGCCACTAGTGGAGTTCACTTACAACAATAGTTACCAGAGTACCATTAAGATGGTGCTTTTCGAGTTTCTCTATGGACGACCGTGTCGGATGCCTTTGAGTTGGGATCGGCTTGAGGATAGGGTCCTGGTGGGACCAGAAGCGATCTAGGAAATGGAAGAGCAAATGCAAACAATAAGACAAAGGATTAAAGAAGCGCAGGATCGACATAAGAGTTATGCCGATGCGCATCGTGTCAACCGTAGTTACGAGGTCGGTGATCGAGACTTCTTGCGGGTTAAACCGCATAAGAATTCGATCAAGCTTGGGAAGGGAGCTAAACTCTCTCCTAGGTTCGTGGGACCTTTCGAGATTGTGGAGAAAAAGGGGCCCATGGCCTATCGACTAGCCTTGCCGAATTCTTTGAGGCGTATGCACGATGTTTTTCATGTATTTGTTTTGAGACATTATATTAGTGATCCTACACATGTTATTGACATGAGTTCCTTGCAGGTATCGGACGAGGGGGCACTCACAGCTGAGCCGATCCGCATCTTGGATCATTGCGTTCGACAGCTACGACGTCGAACGATAGAGCAGGTCAAGGTCCAGTGGGACAATTATAGTTCGCACTCGGTGACCTGGGAGGACGCATATGATATGCGTTAGCAGTTTCCATTTCTGTTTGATAGATAGACATATGATATTGTGATACACTTTATTTCGGCATATATACTGTGAAACTTCGGGACGAAGTTTAGACCCAGAGGGGGTGTATGTAATATCTCGCTCTGGCGCACTGAGCGAACTTATTCTTTGAGGACACTTGCTCGCAAGTGATTTGGATTATTATGCTATTAAAAATTTTGATTTTGATTATGAGGTGTTATGGGTTGATGACATGTTGTTTTACTGCATTGACATAGACATGTGCTATTGACTCGGTTTACTAAGTGTACAAGATTTTGGACCTCGAGGATGCAGAGGCATCGATGGAACCCCTTGGACTCCGGATCGAGTCAGGGAGTGTACCATTGGAATTTGATTGTTTTACTGTGATATTAGTGCATCTGATTAGATGATATGATATGGATATGTTCTGACATGATTTGTTGATGATGCAGGCTGACGATAGCTTGCCGACCTGACTCACATGTGGAGTAAAGGGGTCATGCATGACTACCAGAGATGTTGAGGGAGAGGTGTGGATAGCAGCCCTTCCACAACCTACTAGCACTCCCGTCGTGGCTCGAATTGTAGGTTAACGATTACCTAGTTCGATAGGACCCACGATGCCGTGAGGGCAGATTGCGATAGTCGCTCACGATGATTCTAAGGGGCGCGTAGTAAGGTCGGGGCCTTATTCCTTAGAGGCCCTTAGTCTCCCACAAGTTCACCTGGCGGAATATTGACTCCAGGGGTTATTGATGTTTACCAAGTCAGTCAAGAGGCGAGTGGCACCCTTGGAGCACGAAATTCGTCCTGAAGGGCACGTCGCGCAAGGGAACAGATGAGGCGAGTGGCACCCTTGGAGCACCTAGTGCGTCCTGAAGGGCACATCGCGTTGTTGAGGATAGATGAATGAACCTAGATGGCCTTAGGACGAATAACGTGTTAAGTATTTTTTTTAAAACAAATTCCCTAATTAAATGTCGCCCTGTAGAAAAATTTAAGGTCTAAGTCTAAATTACGCTAGTGGTAAAATTGTCTTTCTATAAAAAAAAAATAATAATAAAAAATTAGAAACAACATAAATGATAATTATGATCGTCGTTAAATCTTGTAACATGAAGGGAGTAAGAATTTTAATTTATTCATAAAAAATAAATCCGTTGAAATAAAATTTAAAAAGGGAATTAATTGTTTTATTATTATTTTTTAAATTATATTAATTAAAAGATAAAAGGGAAAAAAGGGTTAAATTCCACACCTGCCTTTTTGAGTTTTAACTAAAAAGGGGAAAGAGGGAAAATCTAAAATTTTAGGAAACTAGGAAAATAGGTAAACATAAAAAGGGAAAAAGGGGAACTTAAGGGAAAAAGCGAAAGGTCAAACTTAGTAAAGCATCTACCATTTAAAGAGGTTTCTAATTTAAACTGAACTAACAATTTAATAAAAGAGAAAGTTATTAAAACTTGTAAGTGAATTTGGGGACACCTAGGAGTGATTCTAGGAATAATTCTAGGTGGGTGAGGGAAATAAAGATAATTAATTAATTAAATAAGTTAATTTAGGGAGGAATGAAGGGGATGGGTGACACTTGTACGGGGAGGAATTTTTAAGAATTTAATTATAAAAACTTAACTAAAAGAGAATTTTTGGAAAGTAAGGAACCACGAAACTCTATATAATGAAGGGAGGTGATGGAGATGGGGGGAGCTTCTGTTTGCGTAACGTTACGTTGTAGAAATATCTACTTCACTGACTTAACTTGTGGGAGTTGGGATACCCAGCTCGGTGAGGAGTGGTAGCTCGGCCTTGCGAGGCGAGCTGGGAGCTAGTTGAAATCTTTGGATAGTGAGTGTGTGGCCCCTTTGCGGCTAAGGGGGAAGAAGAGTACCCCTAGCATTGGCTGGGAGGTACCGATGAAGTCTCGCCGGTCGGCAAGCAGGAGTTGCACGAAGCACGCAGACGTCACTCAGAGCAGGCGATCATGCAACGATACACTCTCTTCATTTGGTATAGTAGATGCTGTAGGTTTTATGCTTGGATCTACATGTTTGATTAGGTAAGTAAATTGATTGTTTAGATTGATGACTAAAACTTTTCTTAGCCTAGCTCGACGATTGTTGACTCCCATGTCCTTCATTCTCCCGCATGTCTTGACCACCTTGTTGTGTTGATTGTGACCTTCGTGGTTGATTAGCCTTCGTTCCTAGCTCACCAGTCATCGCCTGATCTACAGTCGTCGCCTTAGCGTTAAAAGACCTATGGATCTCAACGCCCTGCTTTTTTGTGTGAGGATGATGAAGCGAAGGACGAACCTATCAGCTGTCTATCCATTCCGATTGTTCCTGGTTGACTGGTGGTATTGCGCCTTTGTGAATGAATACTTCTGCGATTGTTTATCTCTTCCTTTTGGTGACCCGCTTTTACTCTCTGCGTTGATGAAATGAACTTTGCATTTTTAATGCCCTTCCTGGTAACGATTTACACCTGCGTTTAATGTTTTTCTCTGCGAATTTACCTTATGTTTTTACACCTGTGTTACCTATACTCCTATCGGATTTTACAGTGATACTTGCATCCTTTTTCTCTGCGTTGACCACCTCGGACTGCATTTCATTACCCTTATGTTACTCTGTGTTGGACAATGGATTATTCTCTTCTGCTCTGCAAGACAACGAATCCATTGATAGTGACAACGATTCTAAGCTCTGCGATGGGATAGAACAATCGTTAATTTTACTCTGCGTTTCTAGTATAGTTATGTAATTTCCTAACATAATTTTATAGCTATATTGAGACAGAGATATGTTTCTTGTGTTCCAGTGATAGCGAATTTGTATATAGTGGACAACAATTTTATAGATGGAGAATTTATTTTAGTGTGTAACATAATTTATATCTAAACTCGATAACAATATCATTGTATCATTGTATTTAACTTTGCGAATTCATGAGTTAATGTGTAGCAGAAATTTATATTTAAACCCGATAACGATATCGTTGTATCACTGTATTTAACTTCGTGAATCCATGTGTTAATAGATAGAATGGATGTTTTTTTAGTTAACTGAGAAAATGCCCCATCTTTATCTCAGTGTCGAGTCAACCGCCTGATCTTTGCGCGTTTTCCTCACCTGTGCGCCCTTCCCAATCTCGTCTCTGCATGTTGACAACCTGTGCGTCCTTCACTCCATTCCTTTCTCCGCGTTTCAAGTTTAGCCAACGGTTGAATAGCAACAGTCGTTGGGCTTGTTCTTTGGCTTTTAACCTCTGCGAAATTTACCTCTTTTCTCTGTGACTTGTATATGAGAAACGCCCTGCGTAATGAGGAAACCCATGCGAGAATTTACCCTAATGTCTCTGCGAAATCTCGTTGTTCGAAAGAGTGGCCCAATCCTTTACATTTTCCTGTTACATCAGGGTGTAGCAGACATTGGACATGACTCCCTTCCTGCGAAATTTTGAAAGTCTTGAAAATCTGGGAATTTTCTTCAATCCCTCGCGGATTCCAAGAGGCTTCCGATCTGTCGCTTTCCTAGCTGGTAACTGGAGCTTGCTGGAGCTGAAAGGCACGATTTTTGGAATTTAACTTGGTGTTACCCTGACAGGTGAATATCAAATGTTTCCTGCCTTTCACTTATTTTTACGCTCTGTCTTTTGTCCACTTATAGATAATCCAGGATGACCCCTTCTTGTTTACACATTCGCATGGAACCTCGATGGTTATCACTACGCGGGTTCTAAGGTGAATTAATTTATGCTCGCTGAGGCATAATGGATTGTACAGTCTGCGCGTGGGTGCATCCTCCTAGACCGGGGGCTTGGATCTCGGCGCGCCGGGCTTATTGGTGCTTGGACGAAGATTGGCGTACACTCTTATCGTTTTTTTTTTTTTTTAACCTTTAAATTTGAGACAGTAGTTGACCTATTTTTGGCCGTCGTGAATGGTCTTTACCTTAATCCATCTTTAAAAACAAGTAAGATCGCTAGAACCCCCTTTTATTTTTATATTGTGGTATGCCTTAAATCCTTGTATATTTTTGGTTATGGACCTTAAACCATGCTTATTAAAGTGGATCCTTGAGTTGGAGTGGACATGCAATTCAGATTTGTTTCAAGATTAACTGGGATTTGAAATCTATTAACTAGTAGTAGTATTCGTTGCTAAATTTGATTTGGGTTATTGCTCATTGATATATAGTGGTTGTTTAATTTGATAATTTAGACTCGCTAAAGTAGAACTGTATCTCATGTTAATTTAGGTGGTAAATCATTGACGTCGTGATTTAGATGGGTTAAAGTAGATCCGTATTAACGCTAATTTAGTATTGACTAGTTTAGCCATGACTAATGGTTGGGTTGTTGATGAAGTTGTTCTTAGCTTGCGCTTCTCGTTGAGGGTGTTGTTGTTTATTATAAGTAATGTTTGTACTTGGTTATGTAAACTTTTAATGTGATTGGTTGCTCACTCTAAGGGTTCTAGTTACTTGTGTATTTAATTTTGGGTGCATGGGGTTGTTAGGATGATTGTCCTTAGCTTAGTAGGCTTGGTCTGCTTGTGTCGGATGGGATGTAGACACCTCCTTGTTCCTCAGAACAGTCGCCAGCCTTGAGACCTTAAATGGTCAAAATCGATGGGAACCTGGGCTTGAGCGTTGCTTATGTGTCCTGGAGGTCCTAACCATTACAGGGTAGGACGGGCGGATAGTCATTCTTATTCTTCGTCGGTTGAATGTCGCACATTGCTTCTAGGTGCTTGATGTGCTTTTATGTTAGGTCGTTATGTTGTTGTTGCGTGAGTTGCATGCATTGTGTTCGTCGTCGTGTTGCGATGTTGAGTATAATGTCATTACTACCTTCCTACACACAAAAAAAAGGAAAAAAACAAAAAAAATTAAGGGTGCTTTTACCGGTTGTATATCGTAGGAGTCGTACCAGATGGGGATTTTACACATAAACCTGGAAACAAAACTTGCTACAAACATTATATTAGGTCTAGTTGCAGTAAGGTATATGAGACTACCTACCAACCTCTTATATAGAGTTGAATCAATTGTTGAGCCTTCATCTTGTTTGCTCAATTTTATTCCTAGTGCTATAGGAGTGTCTTCTGGCTTACATTTATCCATTCTAAACCTTTTCAGAATGTATGTAGCATACTTTTGCTGACAAAAAAAAATACCATGACCAGATTGCTCAACTTAAATTCCAAAAAAATATTTCATGAGTCCAAGATCAGTGATCTCAAACTCTGTTTTCATGGCAGCCTTAAATTCTTCTAACATCAAATTGCTTGTATAAATCGTATCATCAACATAGAGACAAACAATGAGAACTTTACCTTCATGCTCTGATTTTGTATATAGTGTTGGATCATTACTGCTCCTATTGAATCCACTGTTGATCAGGTAAGAGTCAATTCGACTGTACCAAGCTATTGGAGCTTGCTTCAAGCCATACAAGGATTTCTTCAACTTATACACTTTATCCTCTTGTCCCTTGACTTCAAAACTAGGTGGTTGATCTACATATACTTTTTCTTGTAGAATGCCATTCAAAAAGATGACTTTACATCTAACTGATAGACTTTCCATTTGTTTTGAGTTGTAGTGGCTAAAATGGTCCTTACTGTATCTAACCTTGCTACTGGAGCAAATGTTTCACCATTTAGTCTATGCCAGATTGTTGAGAGAAACCTTTGGCAACCAACCTTGCCTTATGCTTTTCTATCTTTCCTTTTTCATTTACCTTTGTTTTGTACACTCACTTGATTCCTATGCTGGATTTGTCTGCTGGAAATTTAACAAGATCCCAAGTCTTGTCTTTCCTATGGCCTCAATTTCCTCATTCATGGATTCTACCCAATGTTCCTCTTTCACTACTTCGAAGAAGGTTGGCTGACAAGTGTAAAGCAATTTGGTCTCTGAAGCTTTTGCTTTCTGACCAAATGACAAAAAATTCTGAAGCTTAGTGCCACTCCATGCCTCTTGAGGTACTTTATCTTTGACACTCATTGTTGGAGATCTGTTTAGGATGTAAAATGAACAGGGAACAACTTCAACCGAATAATCATTGGACAAATCCTTTGCTCTGAGCATACTTCTGTCCATGTTCATGATGGTTTGATTTTTTCTTTCAGCCACTCCATTTTGTTGTGGAGTATATCTAGTTGTAGTCTGCATTGTGATGCCTTGCTGTGTACAGAAATATGCAAAATCTACCACCAATGAATTGGGTTTGCATTGGTCCACAGAGATCCATGTGAACCAATTCTAGATGTTCTTTTGCTCTATCGGAGGATGTTGGAAAGTTATCTCTCTTATGCTTTCCAAGTATACAACTTTCACAAGCACTGTCTTGTTCATTCAAAACAAGAAGACCTTTGACCATTGCACATGTTTGAAGAAGACTTAGACTTCTAGAAGGAAGATGACCAAACCTTCTCGCGTGGCTTTTGCTGAGTCGAGGGTTCAATATGGCAACAAATAAAATTTGTTCTTTTTTCTAACTGACCATGTAATGATCACTGGTTACTTCTGCTACGCGACTTTGGAAATATGAGGATCTAAATCCGTCGAGGGGTTCACCGACCATCGGGAGGTTGGGGTTCCTTGTTCAAGCTTCTTGTGGTGAGTCCGATTCAGTTGATAATCAGAATGTACATCCAATCGGGATGAAAATACTGCGACTCCACCGGGCTATTAGAGAAATGGGCCACCGAGTCACTTCTTAATCGGGATCACTATCCACGAGGTTTGTTTGACTATGCCGATCCGGTTGTCCACTGGAATTATAAGGCATCGGGTCAAGCCCTTAATCATACCATCAACTCTTAACTGACCAACCGGGATCAATAAACCATCGGGACGCTCGTCCAACCATCCACCAGGGATATCAAGCCACTAGAGCAACTCAACGCTGGTCCACTCCTTCATGTCGGTTATTTGAGCTGGCAGGAATGACAATTATACTAACTTTAGAGATAACTAATAAGAGCGATATCTATCTGTTTTTTTCCAGACCAGTTTGCTCTCCACTCTGTGAAGAGTCTTACACTACCTGCGCTGATACCATGATAAAATTAGAGAGGCAAATAAACAGACAATAATCGAAAATGAGATGCAGGATAAACTCATGTAGGGCATCAATGCCCTTCTCCATATTAAACAGATTACACAAGATACAAAGGATCTCAACAGATTGTTGACACTTGACTGACTAAAGTCTAACTACAACAAAACTAGGTGTGTTGGCATACAAGGAAGCAAGAACTTAGAGATTAACACTAACACCACACCTACCAATTCAAATGAATTTTTAACATAATTAAAGTTCTACTATAATCGAAGTTTCATGTAGAAAGTTGTTTTCAAGCAGTTCATGTCGCTCAAAACCTAGGTCAGTACTCAACAAATTATGCAAGATTCATAATTAATTAAAACTTTTTTATGTTTCCAAATTCCTACCTGTGGAGAGGTTTGCTTTAGTCAAGTTCCTATTGCAAAACATACAATCTTACACTATATGATATTCCCAATGACAAATCATTGAGACAGAGGAATCTACATCGTACCTATAGCCACACATATATTCGATATTCAGAGTCCTCTCTTTCAGAAATTTCAAAGGGAATATGTCATCAATATACTTTCTAGAGAGCGAAATTACTGAAGGGCATTGGAAAAAAGGTTCGGCCTTCCCCAAAACACCTGGAGGAAAATATTCTTGTACTTGAAGGCGAGAGCCCACGGATTTGATGGTGAAGATTGAACTGGAGTATTATTTTCAAAATCCATGAAATTCTAGTGAGACAAATTTTGATCGAGATTACAAATTCTACTTTGTTTTTTTGTAAGGAGACATGTACACGGAGAGCAAAATTATTGAAGGGCATTGGAAAAAAGGTTAGGCCTTCCCCAAAACACCGAGAGGAAAATATTCTTGTATTTGAAGGTGAGAGCTCAGGGATTTGAAGTAAACTGAAGATAAGAGTTATTGTCATGTTTATCAAGTGGATAATATTTACATTAGCATATATTTTGGTATACATACTCTACCCCCTCTAGATTTTAACTTGTGACCTCTTAGGAGGAAACAAATGTTCTTAACCATTAGGCCTAGTCAGATTGACCTATATCTACATAGATTCATATAAAAAACAATCTAATACTCATAACAAATAATAATAATAATACTAATAAATACTCATAAAAAACAATAATATTATTACCAAATGCTAGATAAAATAAAAATATTTTATATATATAAAAGAGAGATTTAATTTGTATACTTAATAATATAATAAATATATAGAAAAATAAAAAGAGATATACTAGATTTACTCATAAATAAAATTACTATATACGATATTTACATAAAAATAGAACAACTATATAGAAAGATAAAAAGAGATATGTTAGTTTTACTTGTAAACAAAAGCACTATATATAACAATGTTGTTACAATGAAAGTACAAATATCTTAACAATAATCAAAATTGTATTTTTATATATCCATATTTATATAAGTTGTAAGAAGTTGAATAAGATAACAAATGATTAAATACATCTTAAATAATTACAAAAATTACATTTCAAGAAATTTGATGCAGAAAAAAATAATTTATGTTGGTTGAAAACATGTTGAAGGCTTCTTTCAATTTGGCTATGATTGACCACATAATACCTACTTTTGTATTTTTCTTCTTTCCAAGGTAAAAATGCAAATTATATAGAACAAATATTAGATATTGTTAGGGTTAACTAAAAGTTTTGCTAAGGAATAGCTAGCATAACATCCAACGTTGAGGCAATCACATATTACTTGGATGCAACTTAAAGTGGCAAATGTGTGTCTATAGTTCCAACAAGGCGACCATAATATCCCAAAACCAATCATTGTACAACTCCATATCAACAAGAGACATTGAATGCATCCCCTAGGTGTTGGTACTAGTTTGGAATCTAGGATCTAATTACTTTCAATTTGGTGAATTGGAGGCATCTCTATTAGTATTGGGATGGTAGAGAAGAGGAAGAGAATAAGGACTAGAAAACTTGGAAAGATTGAGATTCTTATCCAGTAGGTCTATGACTAGAATCACAAGAATATTTTAAAAGAAAGAAAAATCCGCTATCAAGAAGGGGCCCATGTACCTCCTTGGGGTTAGCAAGGGACGATGCATCTACTAAGTCAAGGAAGCCTATATGCTTGAGGCAAGGCATCAAAACTTGGAAAAAATAAAACTTAGGCATCAAATTTGGAACCCTTACATTTGGCTAAAGATAACTACCTTCCTCTAGCTACTAGCAAGGATAAAAGTCATTACTTGTAATCAACTCACAGGGAGAAGATTTGAAGCATTATTGATATGTCAGTTGTGCTTATAGGTAGAGAAATCAAGATAACACCTTTTTAACCTATGCGACGATGCTAAGTTTATATGGGATAAGGGAGTAAAATATTTCAGATAGTCCGATCAAAGAGAAAATAACATTATAGCATTGCTAAAGGAGTGGAGATCCACACTTAGTTGATAATCCAATTCTAAACAAAACCTGATAGCTATTCCAAGAATTTGTCCCATGGAATGTTTGGAAATAATGCAATAGTAGGATCTTCAAAAACCAATAGCATTGATTGAAACAATTGAGAAAAAATAAAATTGGAATTAGATAAACAAATATAAGAAAGATAAAATCTCACCAAGGAAAAGTAAACTCATAAAATCTTGGGAAATAGATTTGAAGGGCATTATAGGTAGAAAAAAACCAATGGTCTACAAGATACATCGAGTGAAGAGTAGTCAGGTCCACCCAAAGATCTTATGAACTTAACTTTAACATCACCTCCAAGGGTAATTGTGGGCCAACAAAGATAAGCAGAGCATTTTAGGATGATGTAGGGAACATTCTCAGAGTCTACACTGGATCGAGAGGTTTGGATACTAACAATATTGTTGAACTCTTTGCTCTAGAAAAGGTCTTCAAATAGCCCACTTAAGGGGTATGGAAAACCACAAGTAGAAAGGGACTCGTAGATCATAGAAAATTCACTAACAAGGCTTCAAAATGGATCCATGCTAGAAAAATTTACTTGAGAAATTGACATATTTGAGTAGGTCTCAAAAGCATATTCACCTTAGTTAAACAACTTCAAAGTGTCATTCTCTCCCATGTTTGGGTTGGACGATAGATGAGCTAGTGAGTAATTTCAAAGGAATGAGTATGGTATCGATGTTAAATGGGAGAATATGGTAGGGGGTAAGCTCAAAGAGGATTGTCTCCTCATCCACAAGAATGATCAAGACTCATGTTGGAGTAATTAACTCATATTTGTCTTAAGTACTTAATATGAGATATTCATCATCATATTATTAAGATTGTGGCTTGCTAATTGTAATGTAGATATTATCTCTACATGAGTCATTTACGAGTTTCTAGATCTAGGAGAGATCTTAGATCCTATTTAGTTGTGTTGTTGAGAGATTCTCTCAATAAATGGATTGTATGGCTAAGATAGTCAATCTATCTTAAGGCCAAAATTAATGTATTTATATGTGTGTAATGCTTCATTGAATTAATAGAATACTGAGAATAGCTTTTGTGTGTACAATATGTCTACTCTCCCTTATTTTGTCTTGGTATCAGAACTAGTTTGGGTTTAACTCCCTTAGGGAGGGCCCAAGAATATGAAAGGGATGTAATCTGCTATAGGAGAGTAGATATAGTGTTTGTGTGAGAGTAAATTGTTTTTATTGTGAGTAGATTACATTACATATTGTTTTACATTTTTGAATAAACAGAAGACACAACTGCCATTTCAATCTTGAAGAAAACAAGTGCTTGGAGTGGCTAGACGCACATAGGAGGAGGCTTCGATCTGAGAATTAAATCTCCACTTGTTGTTGATTAATTGTGCTAGATTTCACTGGACTTCATCAGATAAATCAAATTATAGTGAAGGGAGACACACATAATTATAGTGTCCAACTTCATTTTCAAGAGAGAAGTCACCACCATATCTCTCTTGCATTATCATTGGGCCTTATCAACGTTGCTAGAGCTACCAAATCAGAGTGGCACCGTGAGACTGTGACATGTCAGCTACTTGTATGAGAATCATTCTTGCAGAGAAGTATTGAGAAACTTAGGGAAGCTTCCTAGATCTCGTGAGATGGAGTCACGCTTTTGCAGACCAGAAAGAAAGGGAAAGGTGCAAAACGTGGGCATGGAAGCATGACTTATGTCTTTGAAAGTATTTGTATTTTAAGAATAGAGAAAATAGTATTAAGTTTTAAGAGGAGGGATTTTGTTAATTATTTTAGATATATTATCATTATCTCTGGTTTGTAAAATAATGATGATAGAATTTCCAAATCATATGAAGGAGGTCATATAGTAAGATTGACTCAGATATATTTCGTATCTAGACTATTTTCCTAGATAATTGGTGATTACAACGACTGGTTACCCATGTATCCCGATAGATGGAATTATGTCCATAGGATGGTGATCCAGGATCTTTTCATCGATCTGACTTATAAATAATTGTATTAAATGAGCATAAATTAAAGTGCACCATAAAGAAGGAAAATCTCAATAATGAAGAGACATAAGCATCAAATCTGAACACAAAACTTGATAACAAAGTTCGTCTCTGGTGGACTACGTCTCTAGGTCCTGATCTCAAA
The DNA here is from genome assembly GCA_009831015.1 of Picea engelmannii. Lineage (NCBI taxonomy): Eukaryota > Viridiplantae > Streptophyta > Pinopsida > Pinales > Pinaceae > Picea > Picea engelmannii. The sequence goes on along the minus strand of ML803859.1, from coordinate 91,752 downwards.
TGGGTAGGCCTTTTTATTAACTCAACAAAATAATTTGGTAAAATACATAAGTATACCTCATTCTAGAATTAAGCTGCAGAAGCTTTGCTTAGATAAAAAAAACCAGACAACACCATTGAATTCGTGGCGTCAAATTACCCAAAAATGACTATCTCCACGACTCAATCTGACTCTGGCACTCCCAGGCCCATGAGAAATCTCGCCTCGGTTTTTGTGCTTGCAACTTGCAATTAATTCACTGTACTCGCCTTGTAAAACGTGCTCGACCATACCGTCGAGCGCCATCCTCTTGTCCATTGGCAAACTCAACATTTAAGTTTAAAGCCGGGTGGAATATCCAACGACGCTGCTTGGCTCAACGGTTGGCGGATGCTATGTAAAGGCATTTGGTCGGAGAGGTCCCGGAGTTGAGCCCGCGAGCCTCCCCTTTTTGGCTTGCAGTTACAACAACACACACACACACACACACACACACACACACACACACACATATATATATAGCGTTAATTGCCGCTAAGTTTGGAGTCTCATTTAGATTTGTCGGAGTTGGATTACAACGAAAGGTCGATCACCAGATTTGGTGGGCCGCCTTTTTTTTATTTTTGAAATTTTGGTTACGGGCCTTCATTGGGCATTTGCCCACTTCCACGTGGCAGCCCATGACTGGGCCACGTGGCAACCAAACATTGGCCCACGTCATTCACCTATACAGTCACCTTACCACGTCGCCTTCTTGCCATGTCAGCCTGCCATGTATGGTACAGATGCCACGTGTCTTCCACGTCCTGTATGGACTGCCACGTGGCTGTACAGATTGCCACATGACACTTCCTCATTGGTCCACATGTTGACTTGAAAATGCCGAAAATGAGTGATATGTGGTAGCCTCTAGTGTTGCCACGTCACCATGCTAACATCATCATGACACATGTCATCCTCTACGTGTGCCACATACATTGTACGGACGCTGACATCATCCGTATTGATGCTGATGTTAGCAGTACGGATGCTGACTCATCCCTGCTGACTAGGCTAAGTTGACCAGAACTTTGACTGCAAATATCATTTGATCTGTAACTCTGTTTGACGATTCGTTTACACCATTGGAAAGCTTGCGACACCCTCTTTGCGATGATGCCAATTTCACTGAGTTTTGAGGACTTTGATTTTTTCCCTTTCTCTGTCTGCTGAGGCCATTCCAAGCTTCTTAAGTTGCTTCTGTGAATTCTGAGTTATCCTTAGTCTTCTCTGGATCCTTTTTGGATCATGCCTTCCCACTGAGAGATTTTTGGACCACCAAAATCTTTCATCAGTGAACAGATAAGTGAGGGAAGAGTTCCTTCACCTTGCCCTTCTCAATCCACTTTGCCTTGCTTGGATGTGCACCCTTTAATCCCACTCGAAGATAATCAACATCACCACTGCGTGAAGTCCTCGTCCTTCTGTTCAAGATGATATCTTCCTTCAAATCATCCAAGTACTCAGGAGTAAACTCATCAATTGAAGGTATTGAAACTTCCTCACCCTGATCCATGATCATGGGAGGCTAAAAAAGTTTCAAGTTTTCCACATTTACAACTGAGTAGATCTGCATATAAGGTGGAAGATCTAGACAAAAAACATTGGTACCACTTTTCTCCAAAATAGTGAAGGGTCCATAACGGATGGGCTTGAGTTTCTTGCCTTCACCCTTCAATCTCTCCTTGTTGATGTGAAGCCATCCCTGGTCTCCAACCTGAAACTGATAGTCAACCCTATGTTTGTCATGTCAAGCTTTATACTATGCTTGAATTTTCTCCAATTGTTCCCTGACTGCTTGATGTACTTGCTGGATCCTCCGAATGAACTTGTGGGCCCTGTCTTCATTTCTTTCTTCATTTGAATCAACATCTCTCCCATACATCAAGTCCAAAGGGACCTTAGGCAAATACCCAAAACATGTCTCAAAAGGAGAACACTGAGTGGAGGAATGTAAGGCTCGATTGTAAGCATGTTGTACATAGGGTATCTGTTCATCCCTTAATTTGGGATGCTTGCTGCAGTAGCCTCAAAGAAAAAGTACCACTATTCGTTAACAACCTCTATCTGTCCGTCGATCTGTGGATGGAAAGCAGTGCTCCTCTTCAACTTGGTGTCCATCATTCTCCACAAGCTTGTCCAAAAATCCCCAAGGAATCGAGTATCTCAATCCGAGATAATGGATGTGGGTAACCCAAAGTGAACCCAAACATACTGAAAGAAGAGATTAACAGTCTGCTCAGCAATGATATGCTTTTTACATGGAATTAAGATACACATCTTGTTGACCCTATCCACTACAACATACAAATAGTCATGACCACTTTTCGACATTGGTAAACCCCCTACAAAATCCATGGAGATACTTTCCTATGGATGGGATGGAATAGTAAGTGGTGAGTATAGCCCCAATTTTTTATTAGTGGGATTACAAGTAGAACACATCACACACCCCTTTACATCTTTAGTTACAATTTTTTTCATCTGAGGCCAGTAACAAAACCTCTGCAGATGAGCCATAGTTTTTCCTACCCCAAAATGCCCAGATACAAGAGAAGTGTGAGCTTCTCGTATTACATGGACTCGTTCACTTGTAGGAATACATAGCTTTCCAAGATGGTAGAGTAGTTTTCCCTGCATACAATAGTTCTTTCCCTGTGCACCATGGGTTAGCTTCTCAAATGCTTCTTTAAAATATTCATCAACGACATATCGTTCCACATAGCTATCATGATATAAAGAAACATTCTTCAAAATAATAGAAGCAACAATAGGAGGTTTAGAAAGCATATCAACTATCTTGTTACTCGTACCCTTTTTGTATTTGATTACCAAATGAAAATGTTGAAGAAAACCCATCCATCTGTAATGGCGAGATTGTTGCAACTTGGTTTGTGCTTGGAGATACTGTAAGGGTTGATGATCTATATGTATGATTGTTTCCTTCCCTAGCAAGTAGTGCTTCCATTTCTTTATGCTTTGAACTAACTCATATAACTACTTATCATACGTAGGATAGTTAACAACATCTTGGTTAAAAGTTTCAGAGTGGTAACAAATAGGCTTACGATATTGCATCAATATTACACCCATGGCATACCCGCTGGCATCTGTCTCGATCTCAAAAGGCTGTTGAAGATTCGTCTGCTAATATCGGTGCGGTATTGGTCTTTTCCTTCGAAGTGTCGAAAGATTTTTGTTGCTTTCCTCCCCACTGAAAAGTGTTCTTCACTTTGGTTAAGGCATGCAAAGAAGCTGCTATAAAGGAGAAGTTTGAAATGAATCTCCTCCAGTAGTGGACTGCACCTAAGAAGCTCTGCATTTCAGTTACACTTTTGGGCTCAGGCCAATTTACAATTACATCAATCTTGGAAGGATCGATTTTCAATTGTCCTCCTCCTACAATATGACCTAAGTATACAAGTGCAGTCTTACCAAATTCACATTTGGACAATTTTACATACAACTTTTTCCTTTGCAAAGTATCCAATACTTTCTTTACATGCCTTACATGTTCATCCCACTAAATATAAGAATGTTGTCTAAATATACAATCACAAAATCATCTAGAAATGGCCTGAATACATCATTCATCACACGCATTAAGGTTGCTGGAGAATTACAAAGCCTAAACGACATAACTAACCACTCAAACAATCCCTATTTGGTTTTAAAGGCAGTTTTCCATGCATCCTATTCTGCAACCTCGATTTGATGGTATCCACTGCACAAATCCAACTTAGTGAAATAAACAACATTCTTTAATTGATCGAGTAAATCATCTATATGAGGAAGAGGGTATCGATTTTTCACCGTGATTTTATTTAAGTCCCGGTAATCGACACACATTCGCCATGTACCATCCTTCTTTGGCACCATCACGATCGGAGAACCACAAGGAGATGAGTTGGGCCCGATGACCCCTTGATCCAATAAACCTTGTAGCTGATTTTTGATCTCTGTCATCTCTACAACTGACATCCTGTACATGCCCACATTAGGAAGAGGAGAATCCTGCTGAATATGTATTTCATGTTGGATTTCCCTCTTAGGAGGTAATCCATCTAATTCCTGGAAAATATCATCATACTTAGAAACAATATCAATTAATTCTTTCTTATGAGAAGGATCACATCCTTGAAAAGCGTCAGATGTTTCGACATATTTTTTCCTTACGACCATGCATACATATTTCTTATTAGTGTTTATGAGTTTCTTCATTTTTCCTGCACTAACAAGTGTTGTGTTTACCTTCATGCTATGGGCTCTAACAATATATTTCAGTTCGCCTTTAGTAAGGTGATATTTGTTCTCATGACGAAAGAAGATTGCTTTTCTATCATAAAGATAAGGACTCCACAACACTGTGCCACATATATCAAGTGATACAACATCCAAATCCACTTCATCAATCAACTTTGAAGTAATAGCAAATCTGACCCTACATTGCTTGGTGACATTAAGTTTTGCTTTATCACATAGCCAACCAAGAGGATAAGGCTTTGGATGTGGTTTAGTTTTAAGACCCATCTTTTTGACAAGTGCTTTAGATATTAAGTTTACTTGGGAAACCATATCAAATAATGTATCTATCTTGGTGTGTTTAGATACAACTCTTATGTGAAATAATTCATTCCTCTTTCTTTCATCATCATGAGATTCGTTATTGGAATTTGAACTAGCATGAAGTGAATCTTTACCTTGTGTTGGTTGTGGAGCCTGATTATCTTCCTAATTCAGAGGTCCTTGCTTTCAGCCGTGTTTATACCCCATGAAGTTTTTACACCCCAGAAGTATGTACACTTTTCCACGNGGGGGTTCGGGGGCGAAGCCCCCGAAGCAAAAATTGCCTTATAAAAGTATATTGTAATTTCATTGTAAATCTGGACCGTTCATTATAAGGTCGCAGATCTAACGGTAGAGATTATGTTAGGGTTTTTTGCTCTAGAAGGAAACCCTCTTTTATGAGGGAAATGTATTGCGGCTATGGTTGATGATGAATATTGTATTCTGAGAGAGGAGACTGCGAGAGAAAGAAGAGGAAGTTACAACGGGTTTTGCTGTGGGTTGTATCCCTTCATTTGCTGGATAATAATAAAGGAAGGACCTGGCAATTTCTCTGGTGGACGTAGCCCACACTGGGTGAACCACATAAATCTGTGTCTCTCTTGTATTGTGTGTCTTCTATGTTTTGTTTCTGCATTTGTT
>ML803859.1:42204-80387 GCA_009831015.1 Picea engelmannii | reverse complement strand
AACCGCCGCCAATTTTGGAGTCCTGTTAAGATTTTTCGGAGTTGGATTACAACGGAAGGTTGACCACCAGATTTGGCGGGACCTCCACCAGATTTGGTGGGACGCCTTTTTTTATTTTGGTTACGGGCCCTCATTGGGCATTTGCCCACTGCCACGTGGCAGCCAAACATTGGCCCACGCCATTCAATTGTACCATCACCCTGCCATGTTGCCTGCCTGCCACGCTAGCCTGCCACATATGGTACACATGCCATGTGTCTTCCACGTCCAGTACAACCTTCCACGTGGTTGTACACACTGCCACGTGGTTGTACGAACTGCCACATGGCACTTCCTCATTGGTCCACATGTTGACTTGAAAATGCCGAAAATGAATGACACGTGGCAGCTCTGGTGATGCCACCTCACCATGCTGATGTCAACATAACACATGTCGTCCTCTGGGTGTTCCATGTACACTGTACGGACGTTGACGTCATCCGTACTGATGCTGACCTCATCAGTACAGATGCTGACTCATCTCTGCTGACTTGGCTAAGTTGACCAAAACTTTGACTGCATATATCTTTTGATCTGTAACTTCGTTTGACGCATCGTTTACGTCGTTGGAAAGCTTGCGACGTGCTCTTCGCGATGATGCCCATTTCACTGAGTTTTGAGGTATTTGAATTTTTTTCCCTTTCTCTATCCGTTGAGGTCATTCTTGAGCTTCCTGAGTTGCTTAAGTGAATTCTAAGTTATCCTTAGTCTTCTCTGGATCCTTTTTGGATCAGATGGTTAATTGTTAGTCTTTGTAGTTAAACAACGAATCAATTACTTGGTTTGAAGCAATTGTATTTCCAAAAGGGATCAAGTGTAGGTAAAAACTCAATATGGATGGTTTTCCAATTGGTTCAGGAGTTGTGGATCTAGGGAACGATCCCTCATTAGTTGTTGAGATATGAGAGTGGTTTGCTAGTGAGGTTACGCGACAGGTGTGTGAGTGTCCAATAATTGAGTTCGAGAGATTTGTGATTTAGAAGTTCGAGAGTGGAACTTGAGAATCTAACTCGGGAGATACACCCTTATGAGGGTTAAGAGACAACTTGATGGAGTTATTAGCTTGGAACATTTCACAATAGTTAAGAGATGCTGATGAAGTCTGTACCAGACATAGATCAAGACAAGTACCCCTTAAGGGAGGGTGTTGGAGTAATTAACTCTTACTTGTCTTATGTATTTAATATGAGATATTCATCATCATATTATTAAGATTGTGGTTTGCTAATTGTAATGTAAATATTATCTCTACGTGAGTGATTTAGGAGTTTGTGAGATCTAGGAGAGATCTTATATCCTATTTAGGTGTGTGGTCGAAGATTCTCTCAACAAATGGATTGTATGGCTAAGATAGTCAATCTATCTTAAGGCCAAAATTAATATATTTATATGTGTGTAATGCTTCATTGAATTAATAGAATATTGAGAATAGTTTTTGTGTGTACAATATGTCTACTCTCCCTTATTTTGTCTACTTCTAGGATGGAGTATTGGGGAGACCCTATGAAGAAAGTGTGATATGACATGGAGTGAACACACGACCCATGCATGTGGAGGTAATAAAGGGGAGAGGAAACATGGACTCAAGCCATAATAGTGTGATATTGCTCAAACTCTCCCATAATGTAGTGTAAGGATTCATAATGGATTATTATATAATTTTTCATCTATCTTGGTACTTTTTGGGTGGAAAATTGGAGGAATTGGCTTGCAAGGCTAGTGAGGTTACGTGACAGGTGTGTGAGTGTCCAATAATTGAGTTCGGGAGATTTGTGATTTAGAAGTTCGAGAGTGGAACTTGAGAATCTAACTCGGGAGCTACACTCTTATGAGGGTTAAGAGACAACTTGATGGAGTTATTAGCTTGGAATATTTCACAATAGTTAAGAGATGCTGATGAAGTCTGTACCAGACATAGATCAAGATAAGTACTCCTTAAGGGAGGGTGTTGGAGTAATTAACTCTTACTTGTCTTATGTACTTAATATGAGATATTCATCATCATATTATTAAGATTGTGGTTTGCTAATTGTAATGTAAATATTATCTCTATGTGAGTGATTTAGGAGTTTGTGAGATCTAGGAGAGATCTTATATCCTATTTAGGTGTGTGGTCAAAGATTCTCTCAACAAATGGATTGTATGGCTAAGATAGTCAATCTATCTTAAGGCCAAAATTAATATATATATATATATATATGTGTGTGTGTGTGTGTGTGTGTGTGTAATGCTTCATTGAATTAATAGAATATTGAGAATAGTTTTTGTGTGTACAATATATCTACTCTCCCTTATTTTGTCTACTTCTAGGATGGAGTATTGGGGAGACCCTATGAAGAAAGTGTGATATGACATGGAGTGAACACACGACCCATGCATGTGGAGGTAATAAAGGGGAGAGGAAACATGGACTCAAGCCATAATAGCGTGATATTGCTCAAACTCTCCCATAATGTACTGTAAGGATTCATAATGGATCATTATATAATTTTTCATCTATCTTGGTACTTTTTGGGTGGAAAATTGGAGGAATTGGCTTGCAAGGCACATTTTAGTGACAGGTCCAAGTTTGGAGATTTGGGGTTTGGAACCTTCTAGATCCATTTTGAGGCATCAAACGACCGTTTTTGGAGTCAAAACTTTGCAATCATAACTCCTAGTATCTCAACGTTGTTCTACACATTGAGAGCTTTCTAACGGTATGAAAATCACTTCAATTGGAGCTTGTATGTGGAAGTTATGCCTCCCGCAAGTTGACCTACTTTTGATCCAGGTGGAAATCGATGGGCACCCATCTATTCCATTGGCTCAAAACAGGGGTTTCCACCTTGGAATTTTTCTACAACTTTTCAAGTCCTAAACTTTCGGGGTTGTTTTGAGGCCCTAAACAACATTTTTTGGGCCCGCCACAGACAGACCATAAGATTTCACTAGAGTGTGACAAACAAATCTGCAGTCCTTGGATATACCTTTCAAACGAGCTATCGTGCATCCCAAACAAATATCGTATGCAAAAGTTACACCCTCGGGAAGTTGACGTACCAACTACCCCCATTAGGGCTCGCAAACCTTTTGGCGTTTCATCTTCCGGGGTTAGGGTTTTCGATTTTCTTTATGTTAAAAAGGCCTCTAGAGTCTCATTGTAATCATCATCATCTTCTTGCGAATGAGTGTAGCCATCACATCTCTTCTCAGAGATAAGCTGCCACCATTCTAGTGACTCATTCACTCTGTAATTTTATAGTTTCTGTACATTCTCTCATTAATAAAAATTATGCATTACTGTATTTCTGTGTTTATTGCAATATATCTGTATATTTCATTGTTATATCTCCGCCTTCATTTCGTTCTCAAAATAATCCGGATCAATGGTATCATAGCAGGCTACTCCTTGTCGTTTCTTAGTGCATGTCCTCGATGTTGATGATTGCAACTATGTGAGACATTCTCCAGCTTACAAACCTGAGAGAAAGCCCCCGAGAGGGGTGTGTGGTTCCTATCTGAGACAGAGATGGAACATAGAGATGGCCTCCTCCTTCAAGAGAGTTGAGAAGAACTCCAGATGATTCTCTTGTGTAACGCAGTGGGAAAGGAGATCTGCAGAGTTGTACGTGCCTGTGGTTGAGCACAAGGTGAACGTGTGAAATCCCAAAGTGCTGGGTGCATCATCATGAGAAAAAAAATGAAGATGATGTATTAGCCTCCTCTGAGCATAAGAGTTGATGAGAAACTCCAGATGACTCTCTTTTGTAATGCAGTGGGAAAGAAGATCTATTGAGTGGATGTTCCCGTGGACGAGCATAGGTGAACATGATCCTAGTGGCTGAGCACTAGTGAAGAAGTGGTTCTTTTGTGTAATGCAGTGAGCCAGAGATATGAACATCCCTATGGATGTGCCTCTAGTGGATGAGCACTAGTGGGTGTATAAAATCCCTTGCTATATTGTTCAAGAGTCAGACCTGCCTGTAACCCTAATTGTAATGTAAAGGGTACAGGTCGGCCCCACCTTAATGTAATTGTTAATTAATGTAAAAGATAATTAATCTGGTCAATATTAATTATATTATGAGATAGAGAGGTTGGCCCTGTTATGCCAATAGACACTTATGTTGACAGGTTCAGTTTAGTATAAGTAAAGGTAAATTCCCCATTGAGGAATCATATCTTTTGTGTGAGTTTGGAAATTTCAGCAAGTACATCTACTTGGGAAAAGTGTGCACCTCTCTTGGGCGCTAGTCTTCTAGGGTTTTCAAGCACCCTCTTGTGTGATAGGTTTTCTTGGTGGTGAAGGTCTTTCTCTTGAAGAATATAGCAAAGGATTTGGCTGGGTTTTCTTCCCTTGTTGAGAAGGGTTTCCCAGGATACTTCTTGTGTTCTTGTGCATGGTGTTTCTTCTTGTGATCTTCGTTGCTGCAACATTATTGTTTATGGTTAAGTCAAATGCTAAAATGGAATGAACTTCCTACTTAACCTTGCTTATAGAAAAATCAACATGGTTTCAGAGCATAGGTCTTGAAGAACCCATTGCACAAACAACTTTCATCCATCCTCTCTCTCTTCTGCAGAAACTGCACGACCCTCCTAGGGTTCCTAGAAAATCCGTACGACTTGCTCTTCTGGAGGTTTTTAGCAATTGGCACTTGGACGTTGGGGCTAAAAATGGCATAGGAGTGTACATACTCCTTCATCGCACCTCCAACAAGCTTCATATCAAAGTTTCGAGCTTTTTGAAATTTTGGCCCTTGGGTTTCTAGGGTTTCGCTAATTTCTACAGAAATTTCAGTATTAGGGTTTCTGCAAACTCAGTGAAGGATCTCTTCAGCTCACCAGTGTTCTCCTATCTTTCAGAGGCTTATTGTTGGCAGTCATAAGTCCAACAAAACCTAAAAGTGCTAGCCTAGCCTAGCCGTTAGGTTTTCTAGCCCAGTTGACAAAGGGTTGTGAAGAATCTAAAATTATGATGAAAAAAACTATGATGGAAGATAAACTTGATGGATCAAGCAACTTCAAGTTCCTGGAGGACAATACTTCAAAGGAAGACTTATTGTGGGTGATACAAAAAGGTGTCACTATGACATAACTCCTTCATGAAGATGTCAGAGGACAGAGATCAACCATGTGCCATTGGAGAAATCATATCAGCACCCTCAGGTATGCACTTGTATATATATTATTTGTATCATTGTCATGAGGGTAATTGCAGGACAAATGAACCTTTTTCTAAAGTCTTGGATCCAGAGGGATCTTAGTGCATTCAGAGGAACAACACACTGGAAGTGAAGACTCCAGGTTTGATTTTTGTAATTGTCATTCCTCTAACCTATATTTCTAAAGTTTACTACATTACAAGTAGGTGTTGTAGTTGTGACAACAATCCTTAAATTGTTTTGATTCTAGAGATGTACTCATTATTATCCTTTAGGAGATATTTGTGTTTTGGTTCCTCTTGTTTTCTTGGTCCAGACAGGTTAAGAACAAAGGAAGATGCTTATCCTTCAGAGGGAGTCAAACCTATTTGAGAAAGAGGAAGAATAGAACCATCCTTGAGAGAATCAATGAAATAATGCATGATTAGAATCTTTCTATGATTCCATGGGCAGAAGCATGCATGGCATAGTATATGTTCAGAACAAGAGGCTTCACCAGACCTGAAAAAAAACATAACACCCAAATCTTCGCCGGAGTGAAGCCTGAGATTGAACACTTCAGGATATTTGGGTGCCCAGTGTATTTGCATGTACCCAAAGAGAAGAAGTCCAAGCTAGACCCTTCAGGGAGAAAAGATACATTTATGGGATAAATAGTGAATCATCGAAGACATTCCAGATCTACATCCCTAGTCAGAGAAAGATTGAGACAAGCAAAGATGTTGTCCTTGAATAAGAGATAGCCTTTCAAAGATCCAAAGAATCTCAGATGGATATTGACAGTGAAACAATACCTTCTCCCCCTTCATCATTTCAGAGGGAGACAAACATTATTCCAGCTAATCCAGTTGATATGTCCAAGAGATATTGTAGTAGGGCATAAAAGGCTTGCCTAGGCTCACTCTGCAGGAGGATGAGAAACATACAAGCCCCTCAAGGCACATCCCAAGAAATCAAAAGATATTTTCGAGCTATCCTTCAATCATGAGCCACTTCATTAATTTTGAGCCTCCTTGTCCTGTAGAAGCAACATGAGAACATGTATGGAAAGATGTCATAATAAAAGAATACTAGTATATCTTAAAAGAATGATGCTCAAGATATTGTTTAGAGACCAAAAGGGAAGTTTGTGGTAACTTCCAAGTAGATCTATAAGATCAAACATGCAGGTGATGGAAGTGTCGAGAAATAAAAAGCCAGATCTATAGCCAAAGGATTCTCACAAACAGAGGGAGTTGTCTATGATGAGACACTTGATCCAGTAAGCCTAATACACTTCCATCCGTAATACCATCCATGAGTTGGAAACTATATCAGATGGATGGATTCTTGATGAGTTTGGATTTCAACAAGAGTATTGTTGATTCAAACCTATATTATTACAGTGTTGGTGACAAGAGCCTGATTTTCATGACTTATTCAGAAAGCCTTGTTGAATACAAGTTGTTAAAGTTTCTTGCTTAATCTTTTATTATTAATCTTGATTATAACAACAACATAATAAGGATCTTACTGAAAGAAACACAATCACATAGTACACAAGCATTTATCCTGGGAAACCCTCAAGGGGAAGAAAACCCAACAAAACTTCTTTAGTATAGATTCAATAACCAAGTACAATGTCTCTCACAAGAGAGATCTCACCAAACATAAGATCCACCAGAAACCCTAACCAAAACAGAGTAGCGCACCACTTATACCAAGATAGTCCTTCACCAAGATAACCTTCACCTTTACTAAGATACTCTTCTTTGTAGCTGCATCACTTCTCCTTGTAGCTGCGTCACTCTCAGAGTTGCGCACTTGATAGAGAGAGCTTGATGAGTGTGTGTACAAATGAGGTGTTAGGCCTCTTATAAATACAAGTTGTGCCCCCCCAATAATTAGGTCAGGGCCAACCTGTCCACTTTATCTTTCTAATTTACTTTTGACTTGTCTAGGCACAATAGGGCCGACTTGTCAATATATATATATATATATATATAATCTTTTACTTTATCCACAAAGGGGATAAGAATATTCTTTGTAGTTACACAATATTTTAACACTCCCTCTTAACAAGAAGGATATTCTTTATCTTTTGACAGGTCATTGGATGTCATCATCAACTGAACAATATCATTTGGGCAATATCATCAACTGAATAATCATCATTAACTGGACAACAACATCAATTGGGTAACATCATCAACTGGGTAACAACATCAACTGGATAACATCATCAACTGGGCAACATCATCAACTGGGTAACAACATCCATTGTATAACATCATCAACTGGGTAACGACATGCATCAATATAATTCACTTGGTCATCTGGCATCACGATCACTGACTGGTTCTCCATGAATCCATATTAAACAAGTTTTGTTCTCTTTATCTTCGCGCATAAGATAATCTTTCTTTCTTTCATCTTCACGCAGAAGATATCTTTTTCTTATCTTCACAGAGAATATATCTTATCTTCACACAAAAGATGTTTTATCTTCACACAAAATATATCTTGTCTTCACACAAAAGATGTCTTATCTTCACACATAAGATATTCTATGAGTTTTGCCATTCCTTTTATGTTCTCCTTTCTCTTGTAGTCATCTATCTCACCCATCCACTGGGGAGGACTACTACCATAACTTCACTCCTAGTCATCCCACATGAACTAGAGAAGCTAAGATGCTAGCTTGGGCAAGACTAGATTCCCTTTCCATGATCCACGCAGGATCACGACAAAAACCTCAAGAGTCAACTAACCATTCCACATGGTCAAGGTTTGTGTTCGAGGCTACTCAATCCTTGGCCAGAGGAGAGTATCTTCCCGCTGCCCCTTGGAGAAACATCCACACTCCTCTCTACGAGGGTGGTCACACCCCTCTCTATGAGGGTATTCTAGCATGTCCCTAGAGTATCAAAAACTCAACACTTGGACAGAGGCCAACCTTGGAAAATTTCTCATTCCCCTTCTCTACGAAGGTCTCTTCTCTTTCTCCTTCTCTACGAAGGTCTCTTCTTGTGGGATTTCTCATTCATTTTCTACGAAGGTCTCTTCCTTCTCTACGAAGGTCTAGCTATGGGATTTGAAAAAATCTCTTGTGGTCCAAAATCTTTCCATGGTATAATACCATGCTACCCATCTGTTGGGCACCATCCATCTATTGGATAAATTTCATCTTGATCAAAATATCTCAATATTCATCCACTGAGTAAACTGTTCCATGGATCACTGCTTTCCTAACTACACCAAATTACGATCCTGCATTTTGAACTCGGAGACACCGCTCCCTCTTCCACCAAACTAAGAGTTTCTTTAACTGTGTAACATCTGATAAACATCATCCTTGAAGTTCTCTTCTGTAATATCCTGGGTGCCTTCTTGAGTTCGAACATTTCTTTCTTTCTGTCTTCATACTGGATCAACCTGCTCCCTCTACATCTATAAGAATGGAACTGGAACAACCTGCAGTTACCTGTATTTCATCAACTATATTTGAGTATCCATCTTTCTCTTTATCTTGAACTTTTCTGTTTTGCATCTTTAGGAGCCTCCCGCTCCTATATAAATACTGGATACTGTCTGGTCTTTACTGACTGTCACCATATAATAAGTCCTTCTCATGTTGTCTAACTTATGCAAGTCAAGGCATAAGTTCTTTCTTCCGAGACCTGTAATCTTACTTACAATATGCTTTCTGAGATATGTCACTTAGCCAATCAGTAAGTAACAATAAGAAATAATCAAATAAAACTATATCATGATTTCTATCAGAGTAGTACACATATTTTCTTAAGTAAGACTTGTTCAACCATGTACACATCTGAAACCCTAATCATGAATAAGACTTTTGAACTCTTTTTCACTCTAGCTATGAAATTACCAAATTTTTCCTTACTATCATAGATAAACACATACCTTTGTCACTCTCATGAGTGATCATACCTGAATTAAATATTTTATCTCTTTCTTTATCCTCTTCTTCATAAGTCTGCATAGACATTGAAGTAAAACGAGGTTAATTAACATTCTCACAAAAATCTAACTTGTAATGATAAAGTATTAAAGTAAACAAGATACTAAAAATAAACACGAATACTTATCTTTTGTTTTTGTGTGGGGAGGCTCCATGGACTCCACCATTTGTTATCTTTCTTTTGGTTTTGGTATACCCACTGTAACATGTTCTAGGAGATCATTCTCGTTTAGAATCATCTGCAACCTATGCTTCCAAGATCTGAAGTTTCCAGATCCTTCCAACCTGTCTTCTACCCTCATACTGGTAGCCATTCTTTCTTGCAGTAGAAACCCTAGCCCTCTGGGCTATAGAAATAATAAAAAAATCAAATTTCTTGGATTTGAAAATTGAACTCACCAAAAGATGAGTTGGACTGAGGCGAGTATGCTGGTATAGTCAGTTTCTGAAAATTCCAATTTCCGACCCTTGAAACTGAACCAATGGATTTCTGGACTGGTGCTTCTGGTTTTCTGGTGCTTCTGGTTTCCTGGTACTTCTGATTTTCTGGTACTTCTGGTACTGGTGAAAACTAGGGTTTCACTTTCCGGGGGTTCTATCCATTGAAAAGTTGCACTGAAGGTGCCAATGAGTTTCTTAGGCTAGGGCGCACTTTTCTAGATGATCTTTGGGATGGAATTTCTCTTGAATAAAAAGCCCTAATTTTCTTATATGACAACAGTGACATTTTTCTTTTTCTGTGAAATATGCTCTCTTCAGCTTAGCTCTGATACCATGTTAAAGTTTCTTGCTTAATATGTTATTATTAATCTTGATTATAACAACAACATAATAAGGATCTTACTGAAAGAAACACAATCACAGAGGACACAAGCATTTATCCTGGGAAACCCTCAAGGGGAAGAAAACCCAACAAAACTTCTTTAATATAGATTCAATAACCAAGTACAGTGTCTCTCACAAGAGAGATCTCACCAAACAGAAGATCCACCAGAAACCCTAACAAGAACAGAGTAGCGCACCACTCATACCAAGATAGTCCTTCACCTTTACTGAGATACTCTTCCTTGTAGCTGCATCACTTCTCCTTGTAGTTGCGTCACTCTCAGAGTTGCGCACTTGATAGAGAGAGCTTGATGAGTGTGTGTACAAATGAGGTGTTAGGCCTCTTATAAATACAAATTGTGCCCCCCCAATAATTAGGTCAGGGCCGACCTGTCCACTTTATCTTTCTAATTTACTTTTGACTTGTCTAGGCACAATAGGGCCGACTTGTCAATATAATATATATATATATATATATATATATATATATATATATATATATTATCTTTTACTTTATCCACAAAGGGGATAAGAATATTCTTTGCAGTTATACAATATTTTAACACAAGTTAGCTTTGACTTCTGATTTCGAGATGAAGGATATGAGTATGATGCACTACTTCTTGGACAAGAAGTATGACAAATGATCGATGAGATTTTTCTGAGTCAAGGAAAATATACAATGAGAATATTAAAAAAAAAAGGGTTCAGTATGACATAATGCAAAACCACCGTGATGGATTTGAAGAAAATGAATGATGATGATTCAGATGAGATTGATCCACAACTGATTGGATCATTGATGTATCTGGTTAACACCAGATCAAATTCATGTTATGCAGTGAATGTACTTAGTCAATCCATGAGTCAGCTGAGAAAAACTCACTGGATAACAATAAAGCATGTATTGAGATATATATGAGGCACAATTGGATATGTCATGAGATATGCCTCCAGTGTAAACTTGATTTTGCAGGATATGCCGATACAGATTGAGTAGAGAGTACATTGGACCGAAAGAGCACATCCGATTGTTGTCTTACCGTGAAGTTTGCTATGATTTCCCGTTGCAACAGGAAACAAAACTCTGTGGCCTTGAGTACCACAGAAGCATAGTATATAACATTGAATATGAGAAGCCATATGCCTTCACAAGCTTCTGACATATTTACTTGACCATGAGATGGATCCTATGATGATAACCAAGAGCTGTGTATAAAGCTCTTTGAGAACCCAGTGTTTCTTGATGGATCGAAACACGATGAGATGAAATATCGTTATATCAGAGATATGATGCATAGGAAAATAGTACACATGCAATACCTTCCTACACATGAGTAGATTGCAGACATATTCACCAAATTAACTTGGTGAAAAATGCCTCCCTAGTTGAGAGGGAGTGTTGATGACTCCAGCCAAGACAAAGTTCAAAGTACATCTGTGTGAGACTTGGCATGATGAAGAATGCCTCCCTAGCTGAGAGGGAGTGTTGATGCTTGTGGCTACATGAGACATTCTCTAGCTTATAAACCTGAGAGAAAGCCCGTGAGAGGGGTGTGTGGTTCCTGTCTCAGACAGAGCTGGAACGTAGAGATGGCCTCCTCCTTATAAAGAGTTGAGAAGAACTCCAGAGAATTCTCCTGTGTAACACAGTGGGAAAGGAGATCTGTAGAGTTGGACGTGCCTGTGGTTGAGCACAAGGTGAACGTGTGAAATCCCAAAGTGTTGGGTGCATCGTCATGAGAACATAAACGAAGATGGTGTATTAGCCTCCTTTAAGCAAAAGAGTTGATGAGAAAATCCAGATGACTCTCCTATGTAATGCAGTGGGAAAGAAGATCTGTTGAGTGGACGTGCCTGTGGATGAGCACACGTGAATGTGATCTTAGTGGATGAACACTAGTGAAGAAGTGGTTCTTTTGTGTAATGTAGTGAGCCAGAGATATGGACATCCCTATGGATGTGCCCCTAGTGGATGAACACTAGTGGGTGTATAAGATCACTTGCTATATTGTTCAAGAGTCGGACCTACCTGTAACCCTAATTGTAATGTAAAGGGTACGCCCCACCTTAATGTAATTGTTAATTAATGTAAAAGATAATTAATCTGGTTGATATTAATTATATTATGAGATAGAGAGGCCGACCCTGTTGTGCGAATAGACACTTCTGCTGACAGGTTCAGTTCAGTATAAGTAAAAGTAAATTCCCCATTGAGGAATCATATCTTTTGTGTGAGTTTGGAAATTTCAGCAAGTACATCTACTTGGAAAAAGTGCACACCTCTCTTGGGCGCTAGTCTTCTAGGGTTTGCAAGCACCCTCTTGTGTAATAGGTTTTCTTGGTGGTGAAGGTCTTTCTCTTGAAGAATATAGCAAAGGATTTGGATGGGTATTCTTCCCTTGTTGAGAAGGGTTTCCCAGGATACTTCTTGTGTTCTTGTGCATGGTGTTTCTTCTTGTGATCTTGGTTGCTGCAACATTATTGTTTATGGTTAAGTCAAATGCTAAAATGGAATGAACTTCATGCTTAACCTTGCTTATAGAAAAATCAACACTCGGTGAGGTCACGATATAGAGATTTAACAATCTCTCTCGCCAGCCCAAGAAACCTCCCATGTCGGGAGAAAAGAGAGACGCGGGAGCAGGAGATCCCATCAAGCTCTTGCTCACGAAAGCCCTCGTTCGACAGATGAACAAGATGTTGGAAACTTTTTCCCAAATCCTTCAACAATTGTCGACAATAACATGCGCGTCTTCGTCAAACAGTCGCTTTGGAGACACTACCCCATTAAAGGTACACATTAATTTTGATATTCTTGTATTTGAAGGTCAGATCGATGCAGATGCTTCGGAAAAATGGTTAAATTTGCTAGAAGGTTATTACTCTATTCACAATTTTTTCGACAGATAAAAGATCATCTTTGTGCTCCTTAAGGCTCTCCCCCATGTCAAACATTGGTGGGAAACTTACTGAGAGCAAAATTCCACAGAGGATTCTAGAATATTTGGGGCCGAGCCCAATTGGAAATTTTTTATGGATGCGGTCAAGGAGCAATATTACCTTGTGGGAAACTATGATGACCAGTACATGAGATGGACCACACTACATTAGAAGTGGGACCAAACAGTGCCAGAGTTTACAAATACCTTCCATACCTTGTGCACCACGCTGGGTATCAAAGACTTTGAGCGGCATCTTGTTCTAAAATACTGCGGGGCTCTACATTGGTACAACCAAACCGAAATGGAGTTTTTGGACATCTCATCACTGGGAGTCGCTTATAGATATGCTATCAAAATCGAGAAGAAATTTAAGCAGTAGAACAAGCAATAATTTGGGTCTACAAATCCGCAACAACCAAAGTATCGTAAAGGCAACCCTAACTCACAGAACAGTCAACCTCAAGACAATCAGTCCAAGCCACAAGAAAAGAAGGGTAACATAAAGACGAAGAAGGACATTGGTAAGTGGTTTGACTTCCACAAAAACCCTTGCCACAACACCGATGAATTTCTCTCGTAATAGTCATTGGTGGTCGAGCTCAAAGAAACAGAGTTGAGCCCCGACTCAGACTCCAATTCATACAATAATAAAAGGAGACAGATAATTGATGCAAAACCCACTGCTATTGTCGTGACCGCAATAATCCAACCAGAAGAACCAAAGGATCCTAAGGAGGGGGAGTGCCTTTTCCATTCACATATGTGGGTGAAGGGGACCCGGTTGCATTTTATTGTTGATAGTGGAAGCCATGAGAACCTCATCTCATCAGAGGTCGTCAAGAAGTTGGATTTGCTGACAACACCACACCTGCAACCATACAACATCGGATGGCTCCATCAGGGAAGAGATCTTCGTGTCAGCCAATAGTGCCGCCTGTCATACGACATCAAGCTCGTCAATGATGAGGTACTACGTGATGTTGCTCCATTGGAAGTCTGTGAATTTCTGTTAGGCTAACCATATATGTGGAGGCGTCATGCTGTTTATGAGTCTTGACCCCGTAGTGTCATTGCTATTCTTGGGGGTCATCTCTACAGGATACGAGAGGTAGTTCCGACTACTGCACTGGAAAAATAGTGTCGCAAAGTAATCCCTCATACCGCAAAGTTTAGCCTCTTCACAACCCGGTCAGAAGAGAAGGACACTACAACCACTGTAGCCTCGACCCAAGACCCTTCTATCCAGTAGAAGTAGATCAACAAGATTGTAGAAGAGCACCAAGATATTCCTACTGCACCTATGAGGGTGCCTCCACACTGCCCAATCAAACCAAGTTATGATAAATCCCTTCTTATTCTTCATGTTGCATATTCATCGACATAGTCCTCCCACACTTCGACAAATCATGTATTCAGATTGGTTAAACAGATCCAACCTCTCCAACAACATGTTCATAACAACTTTCAACAAGCTAAGCACGACAACTTCTTCAACAAGGAAAACAACTCACCAAGGTTTAGATTCAACAAAGGCTTCCCCGAGAACTTCACGTAATGGAGACCATTGTTGCCTAAGGGGGGAGGATTGATCTAGGCGGAAATCGGTGGGCACCCACCTATTCTACTAGATCAAAACAAGGGTTTCCACCTTGGGAGTTTTTCTACAACTTTTCAGGTCCTAAACTTTCAGGGCCCTTTTGAGGCCCCAAACAACATTTTTGGTCTCGCTACAGTCACACTGTAGGTTTTAGCTAGAGTGTGATGACAAAGTGTGTAGTCCTCAGATAAACCTTTCAAACAAGCTATCGTGCACCCTAAACGAAGATCATATGAAAAAGTTACTTCCTTTGGAAGTTGACCTACCAACTACCCCCATCAGGGCCCGCAAACCTTTTGGCGTTTCATTTTCCGGGGTTATGGTTTGGATTTTCTTTATGTTAAAAAGGTCTCTAGAGCCTCATTGTAATCATCATAATCTTCTTGTGAATGAGCGTAGCCATCACATCTCTTCTCAGAGATAAGCTGCCACCATTCTAGCGAGTCATTCACTCTGTAATTTTACAGTTTTAATACATTCTCTCATTAATAAAAAATGTGCATTACTGTATTTCTGTGTTTATTGCAATATCTCTGTAGATTTAATTCTTATATCTCTGCCTTCATTTTGTTCTCAAAATAATCTGGATCAACTTTGTTGACCACTATGATTTCGAGTGGATGCAACATCAACCCCCATTTGATTTGTAAATTGTCGTGGATATTCCACTAGAACAATTCATCACAACATATCTTATAATATTATGAAATCTTAGATTACACAATTTATTTCCTTAGATCCATGCTTAGTTATTACTAGCTTATTTCCCAGATTTATGAAAATAACTGAATACAAAAATGAAAGAACATATAAATATACACACCATCCACACAAATGAACACAAGATATATATTGGGAAATTTGATACATGAGAAAACCCAACAAGGTGAGGTTTATTCTCTACTCTCTTTTCTTCGATTATGAAAATGAAAATACAAAGAAAGGGACACTCACAATGGAGTTTCCTATGACTCTATGGCCTGAATGGCTACTACAGACTCTTCTTCCTACCTTTTTTAGGCTTTGAAACTCCACTCCTTAGTCCTTGGATGCTCTTCTCAAATATGGAACAAGTACAATACAAAAGAATCGAACCCCTTCTCTTCATAGTGGCCCGATATTTAAAATAGCTCGATAATTGTCTAGGGTTAGGGTTTTTGCATCTTCAACCCTTAATTATTGATAAGGTTTTGGACATTCTAGAATATTCATGAAAGTCCAAACGTGGCTATCCCCACATGAGTGAGTAATGGGAGTTGAGGTGGCATTCACTCGTACCATGGTGGTCAACAAGGTAGATCAACTTGCGAGGGGCATAACTTCCACACACGAGCTCCGATTGAGGTGATTTTGGCACCATTGGAAATGTCTCAATGTGTAGCTTCAAGTGGATAAGGAATATACTCACAAAGTTTGACCCCCCAAAAATGTCATTTGATGCCTCAAAATGGCTCTGGAAGTTTCCAGATCCCAAATCTCCAAATTGGGATTTGCTACTAAAATGGGCCCTATAAGCCAATTCCTCCAAATTTTCCACCAATAAATTACCAAGATAGATAAAAAATTGTATAATGATTCAATTCAGATCACACCCCATTTTGGGAAGCTTTTGGTCCCAACATATTTTACTGAATGAGGTGAGGAAAGTTTTCCTTTACCTTCTCCTTAGGGTACCATTTTTCCTTGCATGGAAGTTGTCCTTTCAACCCAATTTGCGAAAGGTCATGTTGCCCTTGTTTAGTAGTTCTGGACCTCTTTTGCAAAAATGTATCTTCTGCCAATTCTACCCGAGCACACTCGAGATTTTGGTGCTAAGTCCTCTATGGTAGTAGGTATGACCTACTCCTCACTTTCTTGATCCAACATGGAAGGCTCATAGAGTTTCAAATTCTCCACATTCATTATTGAGTAAATGCGCATGTATGGGGGTAGACCGAATCTATAGGAATTATCACCCACATTCTCTAATATCTCAAAAATGCCATACCATAGAGCCTTGATTTTCTTACCAAGACCCTATAGTCTTTCCTTGTTTAGTTGTAACCAAACTCTATCTCCCTCTTTGAATGATTTTTCTATTCTATGTTGATCATGACAGGCCTTGTACTTTTCCCATGACTTCTTCAATGTCTCTTGTACTTGCAAATGGATTTGTCTAATTTTTTCAAAAAACTTCTTTGATTTCAATGCTTCTCTCTTGATGTCTTCCCTCACTCCTTGCTATCCATAGACAACATCCAAGGAAGAAGGTGACAAATATCTAAAGAAATTTTCAAAAGAGAACTTACCGTTAGAAGTATGGATTGTTCTGTTATTAGAGTGTTGAATGTAGATCATATTTTCGTTCCATGTCTTTGGATGCTTATGATTGTAACCCCTCAAAAGTGTTGATGATTACAGCCACGTGAGACATCCTCCAAGACACAGACTGATTGAGTCGACCTGAGAGAGAGCCCATGAGTTGGGTGTGCCCATGAGATGGGTATGTGGTTCCTATATGGGTTAGACGTGCCTGTGACTGAACACAGGTGAACGTGTGGAAAATCCCATGAGATGGGTACATCGTTTTGAGACAGAGATGAAAGGATGTATTAACCTCATCTGAGCAGAGAGTTGAGATGATGTACTCTAGATGATTCTCTTGTGTAACGCAGTGAGAAAGAAGATCTGTAGAGTTGGACATGCCTGTGGCTGAGAACAGGTGAACGTGATCCTAATGACTGAGCACTTGTGAGTGTGGTTCTCCCGTGAGACGCATTGATATAGAGATGTGGACATCCCTGTGGCTGAGCAAAGATGGATGTGCCCCTAGTGGCTGAGCACTAGTGGGTGTATGAGATCCCTTGCTATATTATTCAAGAGTCAAACTTACCTGTAACCCTATTTGTGATGTAAAGGGTACATATCGACCACACCATAAGGTGAAAGCTAATTAATATGGTAATTATTAATTATATTATGAGTTATTGAGGTTGGCCCTTTTATGCCAATAGACACTTCTGTTGACAGGTTCAGTCTAATATAAATAAAGGTAAATTCCCTATTGAGGAAACATATCACAAGTGTGAGTTTGGAAATTTCAGCAAGTACTTACTTCTTGGGAAAGTGCGCCCCTCTCTTGGGTGCTAGTCTTCTAGAGTTTGTGAGCACCCTTTTGTGTGGTAGTCTTCTATGGTGGTGTAGGTCTTTCTCTTGAAGAATATAGCAAGGATTGGCTGGGTTTTCTTTCCTTGTTGAGAAGGGTTTCCCAGGATACTTCTTGTGTACTTGTGCATGGTGTTTCTTCTTGTGATCTTGGTTGCTACAAATTGTCTATGGTTTAAATAAAATGCTAAAAATGGAATGAACTTCATTATTAAGCCTAACTTATTGAAAAATCAAAATGGTATTAGAGCACAGGTCTTGAAGAACCCCTGCATAAGCATTTCCAGCTTAGCCCTCCTTCTATTATGTAGTTTCGTACGACCTCTAGGGTTTCTGCAAAATTCGTACGACCCTCTTTTGTTTGTCTTTTTCAGCACCTTACACTTGTATTTTGGGGCTGAAATTTGGATAGGGGTGTATGACCTCCCTCAACGCACCTCCAAAGACTCTCAAAGTGAAATTTCATGGATTTTGAATTTTTGGCCCTAGGGTTTCCAGGATTCCATAATTTTTTGTAGAATTTTTGATTTGAGGGTTCCTGCAGTGCATTGAAGAAACGTTTCAGCTCAACAGTATTCCCGTAACACTCTCAAAGCTGATTGTTGGCAGTCATAAGCTGTTACGAGGAAAATCTGTCTATGGCTAGGGTAAACCACAACAGACGGAAATGACTGCAAAAATCAACTCTCCCAAAAACATGCTATATAAACCAATATGCAAGCGAGATAAGAAAGAGGCCTACCTCGTCCAGATGTTTGATGAAGTCCACTGTTGAGCACTTTGTCCCAAAGCTATATAACTGCAACTAGTTCTCAACAACCAAACAAAGCAAACATATGGTGATAATATAAAAGGTTAGCACATTAGATAGAATAATCCATTAATATACATAACAAATACGCCCATGGATAATAACTCAAATATTTGCAAGATATCAATTGGATAGGAAATGCATATTTCTATTAATAAATGATCAACAAAAGTGAAAATATTACAGACTTCCGTGTTGGCATGGTTCGAAACCAAGAAACTAAGTTCCTTCCAGCTGGGCCTCCACCACTTCAATCCTCCACCAAAGGCAAGCTCATAAGAGAGAAACAATGAGGCTCTCAATCAATAAGGGATGAGCTTGGGGGCTGAACACTGTATTTAGACTTAAAGGACAAAGGGATGCATACTCAATATGAAGTAAATAATTTCTCCATAGTAACTTTGCTCTAAAAGTTGAATTCTTTCTCCTATTTCCATAGCTCGGAATTGAACCATTTATAGCCTTCAAAATGGAACTGAAGGGCCGAGTCAGAACGTTTCCAGTATATGGAAGGCCAAGGATCATAGATCTCCTGTCGTGACATGGAAACCGAACATTAATTTTCATTTTCTGGCACAAATCCCGCTGTACACGGGCTGTAGTGGAGCAACCTGCGTTTACACATGCTGTATAGTAGACAAGATGCGTACATGTGGAAAAATATGTATTTTTAGCTCTGGATTTTACAAACAGGGATGATAAGTCTGCATAGGGAAATGAAAAAAGGTCTTCTGTGCAAGATTGCATAGGTTGAGGCAAATATTGCTATAACAGATGCCCCCTAATGTGTGAGGTCAGAGGAGTGTCTGCGATGGCCGAAATACATTATAAACAACCCATAAGTGGAGTAATGGGGAACCAACTGGAAGAACTAGTTTCTCATTACATTCTGCATTGACTTTGCATACATGGTTGCGAATAAAATTACACTGCAGATCCATGTGAAAATATACCAAACAAGTGTCTGTGGCCATGAATAGGCAAATACAAGTGTGGTTACATGCCAAAAAACCGTCATAGTCATGAGCAAGGCCCAATAGAACCAGTCTCAAAACGAATATGAAGATATCTGTATACAATGGAGTACAATCTGATCTCCCATGATCACTGAAGTCATATAGGTATTGGTCCAATGAAAAGGAAGAAACAACTCAGGAAAGATACGACCACATAGCGATGTCTTCAAGTCTTCTACACAATCCGCCAAGGGTGCAAGTCTACATCATCTGAATAAAGGAGTTGAGGTCGAACACAATGAAACATTGTTTGATTACTGGTCATTGAGGTATACCGTTAACAAACGTGAGACGACCTACTAATAATGAAAGTATGCATCAAGGCACCGAGTACATTCTTACAAGTGCGAATAAAGGATCTGGTGTCGAACACTTGAAGAATCCATCAATCAAGAGACATTGATGTATTCCCAACTGTCGATGGCGAGAGAGCTTGCCACTAATGACTGCAAGCCTCAAGGTACTCATAAGACTCTAGGTCCCGTTTCCAGAATAAATGGGTTGAAGTCGATGGAAAGAGATCCGCTGAAAGGAGAGCATTAAGACATCTCTCATCAGTCAACACGAGGTACAAAGAATGAGCTTTATGATTTGGTGGAAATCGGACGAAGAACATGTTCACAAACCAATGACCTTGTGTGTCTTTCGTGTGTGCTAAGTGTAAGCGGTACACAAAAAAGACCCTCTGAATAGAAGCCAATGATGAAAACTGCTGACAAAGGCGAGGAAACCACTAATAAGGCTAATGGCATCCAAGACACTGCACAAATCCCAATGTGTGAATAGATGTCTTGTCGTCGAACATAAGGGAAACCACCCAGTCAATGACCAATGATGAAATGTCGACTACTAGGTTCAAGGTTGCCTACCAATGATGAAAGTAAGGCCAGGGTGCATGATAGGACTACAATATCATGTGATTCTGAGACAAACTAAGGGTATGGCCGACATGCAAAGTCAAGAGTTCTGAGAAGTGGCCGACATAGGTTGATAGACTTCCTTTGAACAAGAGCATGAGACATATGGAGGACTCCGACAACATAGACCCAATGATGAAACTATGAGATGCATGAGGCATCAATGAAACTCTTTATAGGGACTGGAAGAGTAACCGGTCGATAAATAAGACTTTGTAATGAGCTCAGCTTTCTAAAGCCATGCTAATCCCAAAATTATGATGATAAATTGACTCAAGAACTTTGTGCTCTGTTCAAAGGCGACACGACTGTTGCCAACATAAGATAATACTCCCTTCTTGCCCGTCTTTTTTTATTTTTTCATAGACAATTGAATACTATGATACAGATGAGGAAATGAGTGTCGAAAGTAAGCAAAACTAGTTCCAACAGTGGAACATACCAATGCTCAATGCAAAGAGATGCATGTGGGAGATGGACACTCGGGGGAATGTTCCCTCCTAGGTATAGGGTGTCAAATTGCGAAGGATATAAACAAGGCTCTGCTTGGTTAAGGATGCAAAAACTGTTGAGGGAAACAGTTTACAATGCAAAGCGAGAACCGACTATAGGCTCAATACTGCAAGCAAGGGCATGAGATGCAATCACAACTTAACACAAAAAAATGTCATTTTTTATGTCTTTTAGTCTACTTGGTGTGAAAAATGGATAAACTTGTGCCAAATAGACGTCCTTTCAAATCCAATTTACAAGTGTGAAAGAGACAATTTCACTTGGTAATCTTTTCTCTTTTTGAAGGCGAGTTGGAAAAGAGCTTAAATTAAACTCATTTGGGAGTCCTCGGGGTATAAGGCAACATGTTTATGAGTGAGAAATTTGGCTCAGCATAAATTCATGTACTAGCTATGAGAGACTCCAGGTCCTATGGAAAAAATCTCTGCATGGGCACCAAGTGAAGGAGGGGATCTAACTAGGGAACCCATGTTTGGTAAGTCTCTACCACTTGATAACGACACAACTTATAGAATATGGAACATTCTGTGTCGCAACAAATGGGTTCGTACCTAAGGCATAAAAAGTGACAGTTATAGGTTAATGCAAAAATGCATGATGGAATGGATACCTATCCTATATGTTGGGTAATGAAAATACCTGCCCGTGGTGACGAACGACCAACATAACGTTGAAATCTGTAATAATCCCTGGTGAAAACTACAAAAACCAACTGAATCCACCTTTGTATTAGTCCATTAGGCGAAAAAATGGTTCAAAACTATAGAAAGTGGGTAAAAATTGTTTATAAATAGTAACAAAACCAAAAATTACTATACTATTTTGATTTTTAATCCAAATAGTGAAAATTGGACCAAAATACCCCCGAGATTCAACCAGTGATTGTGGGAGCATCAGGCAACGAATCAGAAACTGTCTGAACCATGCAACTCTTCTTCCTTTCCTCTCCATTTCTAGTGGATTAAAATTTTAAATTAGGTTCCAAATTTTGAGTAATTTAGGGCATAAATTATTAAATTCGGTGTACATGGGCTGTCTCTTATTGGGTCGCGTATATGATGGGTTATACGCGCCTGTGAAAACCATAGGGTGCTTATACCCAACCCTATACGTGACTGTAAGTGAAGCAACTCGCGTACAAGCACGTAAACAATGATTTCTAAGGTTGCTAACTCAAATTTTGACTTTCCTTTGGCATGATGGTTCTTGAATGGAGAGAGAGAGAGAGCACGAGGAGGTCGATGCTATTGTGGATCGAGATCCGGGGGCCCAAATGGCCTTAAAGAGATGTGGCTTATATAAATTTTGGGCGCTCAAAGGGATAAGGGCCCAGGTGAGGTTGCTTGAGATGCTTGTGGGTTACTGGGACACTGAGAGTGAAAGCTTCATCCTCGATGAGCAACCATTGAGGATTGAAGTAGAGGATATCTACTTTTTGACTGGATTATCACATCGGGGAGAGGTTGTAAACCTCAAATCACAGGGAGCAGGGAGCAGGGAGTAGAATGAAAATAGAGGAGTACATAGATGCCCACTGTGTAGTAGGGACTTCGAAGGTAGGAAGTCAACTCCCTATCCGAGCGATAAACAATCTCAGCCTGAAGATTGTTGTCTTCGTATTGACCAGGATCACAGGTTCAATCTCGTTGCATCAAGCATCAAGACCTTTCATGTTCTATGCAGTACAATGTTTGGGACCCATAGTATATGAATGGTGTATCTCACTATTGACAAATATGAAGAGCCAGTTGACAGAGTGCAAACATGGGAGTAAGAGGAATTTTGGGTTTGCCTCTATCTTATGCAGTTTCTTCTTCAAGCAGGTTCTAGGCTTGGGACTTAGAATCAATATTCTTCCGAGAGGACCTCACGATCCAACCATGGCATGGTAGACTGAGGTAATGAGGCGACATGGGTGAGGTAGGGTGCCCACACCCTACAATGAATATTTCTTCTACTGGTGGCAGCGACAGGTCATTTCCCTAGATGATTATCCCTATGCGGGGATAGACTTCTGAGGAGATCCAGACATGCCACTTCCACCAGGGTTCGCCTACGGTGACATAGGTATGTCAAATGTTTTTAAATATTTCATTTTTTTTTGTATTTTTGTATAATAGAACAAAAATATTTTTGGGTGGTGCTTAAGTACTAACTAGACACTTGTGTAACGCAGGCGTGGGTCCACAACCACTGGAAGGGCTTCCTCGACATCGACGAAGGAACCGGGGAGACAAAGCGGCGGGAGGAGAAGCTGAGAGAGTCCTACAAAATGTGCAGGGAAATCTGTCTCGTTTGACTCATAGGATTCCCATGGTTCAGGTAGAGGATTTTCCAATAGCCATGCACCGACAAGTGGTTGGTGTGCCCAGAGTGTGGGTATGACTCTTTCGGCATCTCACAAACGTTGTAGTTTGTTACCATGACACACATTCGACGCCACATGCATAGATGTTGTGGATATTGTAGTACTAGTTGTATATGCGTATTGAGGGTATTAGCCCCAATTTTGTACTATAAACACCATATTTTTTGAAATATAAAAAGGGATCTTCGGCTTTACTTATATTTTACAATGTGTACATTGATGAGATGGTTTTATTTTCTTTAGTTTTGTGACAAATTCCAATCTAAAACGAAATTAGCATAAACATCAGATATATGATTAGAACTCCTAGGAATGTGATAATATGTAATAAAATCAAATTGTCGTCCTAAAAGACGTATCTGTAGAAATCGTTGGAGTAAAGTAGGCTCACGCATGCGGTCACTGCCGTTCAACTAACATACTACTAACTGAGAATCTAAGCGAATCTCTAAAGAGCGAATACCATGTGAGAGAACATCACACAAAAGTTCTATAACGATGCTATATTCAGCCACATTGTTCATGGATGGCACTAGGCATACGCTACCTGAAGACACCAGCAAACCCTCAGGAGAGTAAACCACCCAAGTGACGGAAGCTAACTTCCATGTATGACGACTGGCTCTGTCTACGAATCCTAGGTAGACCAAAGACTCCGTTGACATCTACCAGCCAAGGGAAAACTCGATAAGCAAGCTGAAGATGAAAAGAAAAGGGAAAATATATATACACTAAAATATATTAGTATACAAAGAGTTCCACCCAAGCCTGGGGCTCAAGCGTAATATATTTTCAAGTAGAGCCCATTCCTGGGCTCGACCAACATATTCCCTTCATAATCTTCTAACTCATAGGCTCATTTTTCTAAGACACGTCGCACAATATAAGGACCGTGCCACATGGGTTTAAACTTGCCTGCCCCTACTGGTTCTTTGGCTTGATCATACAAGATGACCAAGTCACCCTTAGTGTACAACTGAGGACATACAGATTTATCGTACTAGACCTTGACATGTCTTTTGTTTGCCTCGATAGCTGTAGATGTGTCTCGACGCTGCTCGTCAAGACTCTCTAGGTGTACAAGGCGTCGCTCGAGATTGGAAGTGTCAGGTAGGAGCGCGACTGCCAACTTAAGAGAAGGGATTTTTCATTCAATAGGTAATATCGACTCCACACTATGTACTAACTGGAAAGGGGAAAATCCGGTGGTAGTCTTGACCGAGTTTCGGTATGCCCAGAGTGCAGGATATGGCATAATGTGCTAGTCAGACTTACTTTGGCTGACAATTTTTTGCAAAATGGTCTTGAGAGACTTTTTGACGGCCTCTATTTGTCCATTTCCTTAGGGTTAATAAGGAGAAGAATGACCATTTCTAAACCCCAACTTAGATGCTAGCTCTTCCATCATTTCGTTCTGAAAGTGACTTCCATGATCAATGACAATCTCACTCGGGATACCGAACCGGGCGATAATTTGATTGAATACGAAGAAGGCAACGATCTTCCCATCGGATTTAACTGTAGGCATGGCCTTGACCCACTCAGTAAAGTAGTCGACAACCACGATAATGGGCTGATGCCCCCCAGTCGATGTTGGGTTGCAATCCACGAAGTCCACCCCCCACTTGGTGAAGGGATCGATGGTAATGATTGGATGAAGAGGGGATGGATGCGAGTGCATTTTTCGAGTGAACACCTGGCAGGGGTGAAACTTCTTAACTGCTTCAATACAATCTTTAAAGATAGTAGGGCAGAAATAACCGACTCACAAAATTTTTTGGGCTATCGCAAGCCCGGATAGATGACCACCACAAGCCTCACTGTGACAATCATTCAGGATAGACTCAATTTCTCCGTGAGTTAAACAACGATGCAAGATATTGTCTATTCCTCGGCGATACAAAGTGTCATCGACGAGTATAATTCTTAGCTTGGTACCTTACATGTCGTCGGTCATCTCGTGAGAGATGCTGAGGGAACTTCAAAGTTTGAAGATAGAGAACAATGGCTCCTTACCAGGGGTTGGACGACAAGACAAGAAAAATGTGTTCATCCACAAACAAATCAACATGGATAACATCCTCATCTAATCGTGGAAAGTCAGATATTAACTCCGCGAAGACTAGTGATTTCTTGGATTTCTCAGAAGTGAAAACGAGATCAAACTCTTGTAAAATGATAATTCATTTATTATATTTACCCCCCTATGATACGCCTCTTAAGGACATATTGAAATGGATTGACATCGACAACCACAACAGTCTTATAAAACAATATATAATGACATAAACGTTGGACTACGTGAATGACAACCAAAGGTAGCTTTTCAACGTGAGAATAATTAAGTTAAGGACCGACTAAGTTTCGACTAAGATAGTAGATGACGTGCTCGCGGAGCTCATCATCTTCCTGAACCAAAACTATACCAATCGTCTCTTCAGACGCGGCGATATAAAGCAAGTAATCCCTACTGTAGTCAGGAGACTTCGCTAGAGGCACCGATACCAAAGCTTTCTTCAAAGCATCGAAGGACTCATGGGCTTGCTCATCCCAGATAAAAGGGGTGTCCTTCAAAAGATGCATGAAACCCTTAGTGATATTGACATAATCTACTATAAATCGATGTAGAAAGTATGCTTTCCTCTGTAAACCTTGAAGTTGTCTAATCCTGCGCGGGGGAGGCAATCAAAGTATTTCCTCAACCTTTAGTGGATCTACCATGATTCTGGTTTCAGAAACTAGAAATCCCAAAAGACGACCCGACCTAATGCAAAAGATGCACTTATGAAGGTTCAACCAGATTCTATAGTAATGACATATTTCGAAAAAAAGTCGACGGTGCGTAGTGTGATCTTCTCTTTTGCGAGAGTGAGCAACAAGATCATCAAGGTAAGCTTCGACTGTGTGCTTAAGATAATGAAAAGCGGAGGTCATGGAATGTTGAAAGGTTGCTTCGGTGTTTTTAAGGTCGAAAGGAATTTTCCAGTATGCGAAAGTATCCCAAGGACAAATAAATGCCATCTTGTGTTGATCCTTAGGTTTAATTTGAATTTGGTTATATCTTGAAAATCCATCCATAAAAGAAAATAATTCGCTTCCCGCACACTCGTCAAAAATTTGATCGATGAAAGGTGTCGGGAAGTTGTCTTTAGGACAGGCCTTGTTCAGGTCACGAAAGTACATACATACACAGATAGTTCCTTGCTTCTTATTCACCAGAACGGGGTTGGATACCCATTCAGTCAAGGGAACCGGGTAGATGAAGCTAGCATTAAGTAGCTTCTCCCCCTTTTCCTTAATAGCAGGGGCCTTTCGAGGATTGACAACTCTAAGACGTTTTCGAACAGGCTTAGCATCCGAATAAGTTCTGATCTCATGTTCGACAATACGAGGGTCGATTCTTGACATTTCTTCATATGACTAAGCAAATACATCTCGAAATTCCTTGAAGAGTTCGGTGTAGATCAAGATTTCTTCTAGCGAACAATCCGCACCGATATTTACGTTTTCAACCTTGCCAGGGGTATGAGAGATATCGATCATGACGGTAGGATAAATAATCGCCATATTTCCTTCGGCATAAATGCCGTGCGTATCAAGTGGAACTATGGCGTGACCGACTATATTACTCAAAGTAGATCGAAAGTCATCTTGTTCAATTCTTTCAAGCTCTGGGAGAAAATAAGAGCGATGATGCATATCGTCCTAAGGTTTGTCGAAACCATTCATGGCTTCAATGATAGATTTGTCCGAAGGCAAAGTCTCATCGAGGAAGTCATGTGAGCAAGACAACGAAGTGGCCCACACGGGCCTAAGAATGGGACCCTCCTCGTCCATTGATGAGGTAACAGGATCTGGATCGATGGAAGAGTCAAAAACAACTTGATACACAATCTTTGCTGCCGATAGTGGCATGGCCATTCCAGCATGCAACTGACCTTCAGAGGATGAAGTTGGGGAAGGTAGGGTCCACAAATCACTAAAATAGGAAGTGCGGAAAGGAATGGACCTCCCTGTCGAGACGGGCCTATTGGACATGGCGTAAACATGATGACTCGGTTCCGTGAAGTCGAAAGTACCCATAAGGGAAGAATACATTCTGACACTGATATTCTCAGTTGTCGGCTGATAATTGTCGATCACAGGGATCGAAGGTCCAATAGATGAATTAGGACTAGAGTGCGCAAATGATAACTGATTGATCGTCACGATCTTCCCTTCGTGAGGAAAAAAAAGAGCACGAAAGACAGACAATACGACGACGACCATAGCATAGGTCCAATTGCATCATAGTAACAAGTTATAATCTAGAGGCGCATCAAATACCTCGACCTCGACCTCTACTGTCTTCCCACCTAACTGGACCGGAAAGGCAGGAAGAATACCGTGAGTGCGGAATGAATGACCGTAAAAAATAGTCAACATGATCGATGACTTAGAAAGAGTCGGAGAACCGAGAGCTTTCCAACAGATCAGGGACATCACACACTTAGCAACACCTTCATCAACAACCACACGCTTGATGGTATACTATGAGTATTCCACGTGGATTTAGAATGCCACATGGTAAGGCAAGCGAGGCTTCACATTTGTGATGTCAAACTTGATAACTTTTGAGTCACTGGGTTCTAGAGCTCCTAAAGTAGATAGTAAGGCATTCCTCTGTGAAGGACACGTCTGGAGTACCTCCAAAACCGACATTGCACAAGGGGTTTGACCTAGGTCTTCAACAATAGAGTAGTTCTGGGAGGCTCTAACATTTGGATTGTGGGTAGAGCGTTTGAGTACTCCTTTCGGAATACGAGGTAGTGGCTCTAGTTTTTCAATCTGTAAATTCGTCTTCGGGGAAGGAGGAGGAGATTCTAGACCAGGAATAGCTTGTGAAGAGTTATAATATCAAGATCGAGTGGCTACATGAACTTTCGCATCGACCATATTGATACACAAACGGTCGTTGTCTTGCAATGGCGGGTTTTGACTCCCACCAGTCACATTTCCAGCATTTGAGGAGCTCGAGGCCATGTGCTGGTTATGTGGAAATGGATTCGTCAGCATGACGAGTGGTAGAGATAATAGCCTCGCAACTTTTGCACGTTTGGGGCATAAATGGGTAAGGTGATCATTTGTGCAAATCTTACAGGGAAACTTCACCTTATGTCTTTCTTGTTTTCCCTCTCCAACATTATTATTCGTCTTCTCATTATTACCATTGTCCTTGGGTTTATTACCATTTTTTCCACCCTTACGATTATTACTTCCTTTCTTCTTATTCCTACGTGGTTGCTAGTTACCATTTGGGTTTGCCGACGATTGCATGAAATGTACATCTTCCGACTGAGTGGGGTTGGAAGACACAAACGAAGATGGCCCTCCTGCAGACTGGTTTAGAGACAACTCTCTCAAATGGCTTGTCACCGAGTCTACGGATTTTACATTGGCGGATCTTACAATGCCATCGGCATGAGGTCCAAGCTTTTGTCTAGGGTCGTAAGTTGACCGTGGTGCGTTCGGAATAATGTGGTATAACATCCCAGACTAAGCATATATCAGATCTAGTTGCTGGGATTTAAATATCGCTTCTTCCTTAGTGGTAACCCCATAAGTAGCAACATCCTTCGAGATAGGAGGGTGCAAAGACTTAATGAACCATTCTAAAAGAAAGGCCGGGGGTATGGGGGTCTTAATAAACCTCTTCTGTCTATGCCACTCCTGGATATGATTCGAGATATGAGTGGTGATGTCTTGGCATAAAGTCGACAGAAGTTCTAGGCCAACATCGTAACGAACCGACAATTGGAAGTGTTTAAGGAAGACCAATACCATCTGACTAAAGGTCCCTTATGCCCCCCTAGGTAGCTCGATATAACATTTTGCAGCAACTCCAATAACGGTGCGTTGAAACAATCTTAACTGAATAGAATCGTCATTAAGGGAATTCGAGGAGCACCAAAGGTGAAAGGTAGTAACGTGGTCACCAAGATCCTCACCATTCTTACCTTCTAATTTTGGGATGTCCGCAGGAAGCTTGGCGGGGATGGGGGCCATGTAGGATCATGACTCATAGGGTCATTCATCAACTTAGACAAGTATGGAAGATTAAGCGTGGCCAAAAAAGGGAGACGGGGTTGCGGCATTTGGCCCCAGGCGCCCGAGAAAGATTGTGCTTGAGGAACTGCAACCCATCCAGGGTTTTGGTAAGCACCATGGCCATGTCTGGGATTGTAATACCCTTCTCCGGGCTGATTCATAAAAGGTTGGTTGGGCATCATTCCAGTAGGAATGTTCTGTTGGAGGTTATAAAAATTGCCCCCAGCCGGAGTGGATCCGGGTTGGGGGTTGCCCAAAGCATGAAACTTATCTCCTCCGGGTGGGAATCCAGAGAATAGAGGTGGATTCGTCATGCCAAATGTATTGGTCAGAATCAACACCGAGGAGGTAGGGGTATAGGACGAAACTTGAGCCGAGGCTTGTCCGCTAGCTTGGTTGTTCAACCCAGAAGCAGGAGGATTAGACCTGGGGTTAAAAACAATAAAGCCTCCCATATTAGGACTCGTTTGAGGGATTTGAAACCCACCAAACGAAAATGGAGTATAAGGAGCTGTAGTGCCCCCAAGCCCAATGCTATCATTAGTTCCAACAACTGGGATGGTGCTCGAAAACTACGAAGTAAAGTTTGACATACCATATGAAAAAGGACTAGAGGCCATAGGGATGGACTGAACATTATAGCCCGATGAGTGACCAAGAGACCCAAAAGGGTTCGAGGCAAGAGATTGAGCATTCAATATAGGCCGAGCCATAGTAATGATAGGTGCCTTTGGCACTACAACCATTGTGGTTGCAGGAGTTGAAGGGGTGCCATTAACTATAGTGGGTGTGGGAGTCAAAGGGCTCCCAATATTCTAAAGATTAAGTTCAGTACTCATCCTTGTAGAATCACAAGTCTGAACAGTGGATGTGTGTGTACCACACCTAATAAATCTACGCCTTTTATAAGGCAAAGACTCGAAATTCGGTGGTAACTATAACAAACAACGGGACCGACGGGGACATTGGTCCGACTCTGTGATGACTTAAGACTCTAAAGATGAAAAATCAATCCTAAGGCCCACTAGTAATCAAAGAGCACACTAAAAGTCAAACGAGAAATATCCATACAAACGAGGTAAAGTGGATGAGAGTGGCCTTCCTCCGTAAAGTTGGTATGTCTCTCCCAAAAGGGGCCTGAGACTCCCTGCTAAATATCGGAGGTAACAAAATCAGTTATAAGGGCCCTCGTGGGCTTAACAACCAGTTGGTTAGATCCCCCCGGAGAGGTAATCCTCCATAAAGCCCGTGTGCTGTCCAACCCTGATCTGACCCAGGGTACCTACAGAATAATCCCTGCAAGTAACCTATGTGGCACCTAAGTCAAGCAACTAATAAACCACTGTATAACCGATGCACAGGCGAGCAGTTGTAAGTCAGGTCAATCGTATGGGCAGGTAGCAAAGTTCGAAACCTTGAAAGTATCGCCTCTCATGGAGGTAAAGGAACTAGCAAGATCCCCATATATGAATAGAACCCATAAATATCTCTAACGCTAAGAAGGTATCGGGGGGATATCCCTTCAACCAACCTCGCACGACCTCGTGATTAACTCCAGTGTGAGCGGAGCCTCCTGATATTACCAATTATACAATGGATTTCTCCACTCCCTTTCTCAGACACATATGTTGATTTAGTTGCCTTTGAGAAGTTTACTCACAAAATCCTATTCCAATGCACTAAATCCTAAGCTAGTTTGTGTACTCTAGAAAATAAAATAGTGACTAATCAATTTTAAATTATAGCGTTAATTTTAGCAGCTGTGATTACTCAAAAATGTATGGTAGTGAAACTCATGATGTTATGACTCTGCAAGAAAAGTAAATATGAATATAATGCAAAGTCCTAACTTCAATTTTGAATGAATGATATGCTTCTAAAAACAAATGCAATTTTCAGTTTCAACTCTGCAATTCTGAAGTAAAAATGCAATCTTTCATTACATGCACTAAGCTAATGACAAGGACTCAAAAGACCAAAATTCCAAGCAATGAAAAATGCCTATTTGTATTTATTTTCAATATAAAGAATGCATGGATTGAAAGCAACTTGATATATAAACTCTACTGTGTATAGAAAGAAATAACTCAAGCAGGGTACCAAGCAGCAAAGCACCCAACCCAATGTACAAGGACAATCAAAATAAAAAGATGATGAGAAAGACTCTGCCCATAAATTCAACCAAAGATAGGTTTTCTGTCATCCCGCAAGCACTTAACAGGCACTAAAGAAACCCAAGAAGGCTCAACAAACATCAAATCCCACCCATCAACCACCAGACCAAGCAAACATGCAAGGGAAGTTGATGTACGTGACTATTTAGGCAAACAAAGCGTATGTACACAGCTTGCAGAGGGACATCCTGCGTATATATGTGACTGCCAAGGCAAAAAACACGTATGTGTTTCAAAAACAAGTCCAGGCAAGGGAGAAGGCTGAAAACTCAGACCCAGAGTGAACAGAGGTTGTCAAGCAATAATACGGCAAGAAACACCATAGGAATGAGATCAATCTAAGGAGAAAAGTACTCCAAACCCTAAGAAAGAAGATTCAATCCCTAGTATGGTCACCAATTTTGTTACGAGGAAAATCTCTCTATGGCTAGGGTAAACCACAACAACTGGAAATGACTGCAGAAATCAACTCTATCCCAAAAACATGCTATATAAACCAATATGCAAGCAAGATAAGAAAGAGGCCTACCTCGTCCAGATGTTCGATGAAGTCCACCATTGAGCACTTTGACCCAAAGCTATATACCTGCAACTAGTTCTCAACAACCAAGCAAAGAAAACATATGGTGATAATATAAAAGGTTAGCACATTAGATAGCATAATCCATTAATATACATAACAAATGCGCCCATAGATAATAACTCAAATATTTGCAAGATATCAATTGGACGGGAAATGAGTATTTCTATTAATAAATGATCAGTAGAAGAGAAACAATGAGGTTCTCAATCAATAAGGGAAGATCTTGGGGGATGAACACTGTGTTCAGACTTAAAGGACAAAGGGATGCAGACTCAATATGAGGTAAATAATTTCTCCATGGTAACTTTACTCTCAAAGTTGAATTCTTTTTCCTCTTTCCGTAGATTGGAATTGGCCCATTTATTGCAGACTCAATATGAAGTAAATAATTTATCCATAGTAACTTTTCTCTCAAAGTTGAATTCTTTCTCCTCTTTCCATAGATTGGAATTGACCCATTTATAACCTTCAAAATGGAACTAAAGGACCGAGTCGAAACGTTTCCAGTATATGGAAAGCCAAGGATCATAGATCTCATGTCGTGACATGGAAACTTGACATTAATTTTCAATTTCTAGCACAAATCCCGATGTACGTGGGCTGTAGTGGAGCATATTGCCTATACGCACGCTGTATAGTAGGAAAGATGTGTACATGTGGACAAATATGTATTTTTAGCTCTGTATTTTACAAACAAGGATGATAAGTCTGCATAGGGAAATGGAAAAAAGGCCTTCTGTGCAAGATTGCATAGGGTGAGGAAAATCTTGCTATAAAATAAGCCCAACAAAACCGAAGGTTGCTAGTCCAACCTAGCCATTAGGTTCTCTAAGTCCAGTTGGCGAGAGTTTGTGAAGAAATTTGAAAATATGAAGAACAAAACCCTAGTGGAAGATAGACTTGATGGTTCAAGCAACTTCAGCTCCTGGAATTCAAGGCTTCAGGTCACCCTTGAAGAAGATGATATTTTGAGTGTGATACAAAAGACTTTACCAGAAACAACCATCGATGAAGAGAAGGAAATAAGAAGGGAAGAAGATGTGAAGACAAGGAAAATAATCATTTATTCAATAAGAGATCATCTCCTACCTCGTATTGCCAACCTGAAGACAACTTATGAAATGTATGAAGCACTGAAAGATATGTTTGAAAGTGACAACACCCTCAAAGCCCTTACCTTAAAGGGCCAACTTCAAAGTACCAAAATGACAAAAGGTGATACAATTGCTACCTTCTTTATGAAGATATCAGAGATCAAAGATCAGTTAGGTGCCATTGGAGAAATCATGTATGATATAGAACTTGTCTTATCTAATCTCAACAATCTTCCAAAATGTTGGGAACCTTTTCTTGAAAGCATCTGTGGAAGATAAAAGTTACCAACCTTTGATCGTATGTGGACAGATTGTAATCAAGAAGAACTTAGACTTATAAATAGAGGAGTGGAAGAATCCCCTGATGACAACCATGCTCTTTCACTTGATACAAAGAAGGGAGGAAGATTCAAAAGAAACTTCAGACAAAGATTCAGAGATGAGAAGTCTCCA
This sequence comes from Picea engelmannii, assembly GCA_009831015.1. Taxonomy (NCBI): domain Eukaryota; kingdom Viridiplantae; phylum Streptophyta; class Pinopsida; order Pinales; family Pinaceae; genus Picea; species Picea engelmannii. The sequence goes on along the minus strand of ML803859.1, from coordinate 46,710 downwards.
TCAGCCTCAGGTCATAATAAAAGAAGAGATGTTTCAGAGATTCAGTGCTTCAGATGTGACAAATATGGGCACTATGCAAGAAATTGTCCAACCAAGAAGAAAGGAAGACAATATGCTTCCACCATTGACATTGATCCAGACCCACCTCAAAGGGATGAAGACAAGAGAGAGGAGAAGTACTTCCTCTAAACCAAATACATAATTGAACATGATTGTAGATTCAGGTAAATTGTTTGATCATTAAAATTATAGTTGATTGCATTCTTAATAAGAGAAGGGTATTATCTCTAGTGTGGGAGCCCTCATGAATTGGACCATTATTCGTGGTATGGGAGTCCAAACCTTATTGATTGATTATTATGCTAGTCAAGAAAAACACCTGAAGACTTGAAAGATCTAGAAAACAAGTAAAAGAAGACATCCATCCTTCATACTTTAGAGAAATTTACTTGACTCAGAGGGAGTCAAAACAAAATGAAAAGAAGGAAGAGACAATACCTTCTCCCCCTTCAACAGTTAAGAGGGAGACAAACATTATTCCAACCGATCCAGTTGCTCTAGTTGATATGCCCATAGATATAGCAATAAGGCATAAAAGGCCTACCTAGGCTCGACAAAACTCTGCAGAAGGCAGAGGAACATACAAGTCCCTCAAGGGACATCTTGAGAAAGCAAAGGAGATTTTCAAGCTACCCTTCATCCATGAGCCACTTCGTTGATTCTGAGGCTCCCTGCCATGGATAAGCGATGCTAGTCAAGAAAAACACCCGAAGACTTGAAAGATCTAGAAAACAAGTAAAAGAAGACATCCATCCTTCAGACTTTAGATAAAGTTACTTGACTCAGAGGGAGTCAAAACAAAATGAAAAGAAGGAAGAGACAATACCTTCTCCCCCTTCAGAAGTTCAGAGGGAGACAAACATTATTCCAGCCGATCCAATTTCTCTAGTTGATATGCCCAGAGATTTTGTAGTAAGGCATAAAAGGCCTACCTAGGCTCGACAAAACTATGCAGAAGGCAAAGGAACATACAAGTCCCTCAAGGGACATCCCGAGAAAGCAACAGAGATTTTCAAGCTACCCTTCAACCATGAGCCACTTCATTGATTCTAAGGCTCCCTATCATGGATAAGCGACATGTGAACATGTATGGAAAGATGTCATGATAGAATAATACCGATATGTCTAAAAGAATGATGTATGAGACATTGTTCCGAGACCAGAAGGGAAGTCTATGGTGACTTCCAAGTGGATCTATAAAATCAAGCATGCAGCTGATGAAATTATCGAGAAATACAAATCGAGATCTGTGGCCAGAGGATTACCACAAACAAAGGGAGTTGTATATGATGAGACACTTGATCTAGAATCCGTGTTTTTGGATACAAGCAAGCTTTGACTTCCGATTTCAAGATAAAGGATCTGGGTATAATGCACTACTTCTTGGGACAAGAAGTATGACAGAAGACTGATGAGATTTTTCTCGAGAAAAGGAAAATATACAGTGGGGATATTAAATAAGTTCAGTATGACTAAATGCAAATCCATGCCTACACCAACAATGATGGATTTGAAGAAAATGAATGATGATGATTCAAAGGAGATTGTTCCACAACTGTTGGATCACTGATGTATCTGGTTAACTCCATACTCAATACATGCTATGCAGTGAATGTACTTAGCCAATTCATGAGACAACCAATACAGACTCACTCGACAACAACGAAACATGTATTGAGATATCTACGAGGCATAATTGGATATGGCCCGAGATATACCTCCAGTGTAGACTTGATGTTGCTGGGATATGCAGAATGGACCGAAAGTACAGTGGACCGGAAGAGCACATCCAACTGTTGCTTTTACCTTGAAGTTTTCCATTCTTTCCTGGTGCAGCAGGAAAGAAAGCTCTGTGGCCTTGAGTACCACAGAAGAAAAGTATATAGCATTGAGTGTGCGAATCAATGTGGCTTCACAAGATTCTGACAGATTTACTTGATCATGAGATGGATTCTATGATTATAACCAAAGTTGTGTAAAGATTTTTGAGAACCCCGTGTTTCATGATAGATCGAAACACGTTGAGATAAAATATCATTTTTCAGAGACATGATGCAGAGGAAAGCAGTACATGTGCAATACCTTCCTACACTTGAACATGTTGCAGACATCTTCACCAAACTACTTGAAGTTCAAAGAAATTTTTTGAGAAACTGGCCTGGTGGAGAATACCTCTCTAGCTGAGAGGGAGTGTTGATGACTACAACAAGACGAAGTTCGAGTACTTCTATGTGAAACTTGACCTGATGGAGAATTCCTCCCTAGATGAGAGGGAGTGTTGATGATTATAGTTGTGTGAGACATCATCCAGAACACAGACTAATTGAGTTGACCTGAGAGAGAGCCCATGAGTTGGGTGTGCCCATGAGATGGATATGTGGTTCCTATCTAAGTTAGACGTGCATGTGGATAAGCACATGTGAATGTGTGGAAAAGATCATGAGCTGTGTACATTGTTCTGAGACATAGATGAAAGGATGTATTAACCTCCTCTGAGAAGAGAGTTGAGATGATGTACTCCAGATGATTCTCTTATGTAATGCAGTGAGAAAGAAGATCTGCCGATTTGGACGTGCTTATGGCTGAGCACAGGTGAACGTGATCCTAGTGGATGAACACTAGTGAGTGTGGTTCTCCTGTGAGACACAGTGAGATAGAGATGTGGACATCCGTGTGGTTGAGCACAAATGGATGTGCCCCTAGTGGCTGAGCACTAGTGGGTGTATGAGATCCCTTGCTATATTGTTCAAGAGTCAGACTTACCTGTAACCCTATTTGTGATGTAAAGGGTATAGGTCGACCACACCATAAGGTGAAAGATAATTAATGTAAAAGATAATTAATATGGTAATTATTAATTATATTATGAGTTATTGAGGTTGGCCCTGTTGTGCCAATAAACACTTATGTTGACAGGTTCAATCTAATATAAATAAAGGTAAATTCCCATTGAGGAAACATATCACAAGTGTGAGTTTGGAAATTTCATCAAGTACTTACTTCTTGGGAAAAGTGTGCACCTCTCTTGGGTGCTAGTCTTCTAGGGTTTGTGAGCACCCTTTTGTGTGTTAGTCTTCTATGGTGGTGGAGGTCTTTCTCTTGAAGAATATAGCAAAGGATTGGGTGGGTTTTCTTCCCTTGTTGAGAAGGGTTTCCCATGATACTTCTTGTGTACTTGTGCATGGTGTTTCTTCTTGCAATCTTGGTTGCTGCAAATTGTCTATGGTTTAAGTAAAATGCTAAAAATGGAATGAACTTCATGCTTAAGCCTAACTTATTGAAAAATCAACAAAAAGTTGTACCAACGTCATGTTGACTACCCTTTTTTTTCCATTTGTTTATGGATGGAGTGTTGTAGATATCTTCAACTTTGTGTCAATCTTCTCCCAAAGTGTAGTCCAAAAGGAACTGAGAAATATGGTATCCCTGTTTGAAATGATGCTCTTTGGTACCCCAAAGTGCGCCTAGACCTATCCAAAGAACATGTTTGTTGCTTCTTATCCTTTGATGGTCTTTTTACAATGCATAAGAATACACATCTTGCTAACCTTGTCAACTACCACACATAGATAGTCAAGTTCTTTCTTGGTTGTTGGAAAATCGTCCACAAAATCCATGGAAATCCTTACCCAAGGTCAAGTGGGTATAGGGAAGGGATGGTATAGACCTTGATTTCTATTATTGGGCTTGCTGGTACATTAAAGCATGCATCCTCTAATATATCGAGCTACATCTTCTTTCATTGTGGGCCAATACACATACCTTTGCAAGTTAACAATTGTCTTCCCAACACCAAACTGTCCTGCAACCTTGGAGGCGCGGGTCTCTCTAATAAACCACAATCTTTCACCTTTAAGGACATGAAACTTGTCTAGCTTGTAGAGTAATCCATTCTAGAGATGATAGTCATCCTTATCGTCACCTTCTTCTACATGAATTTGGCTCTGTAGTTGCTAAAACACCTCTTTGAAGTCCTCATCTTCTATATATGCCTCTTTGTATGCATCATGGGTAAAAGGCTCCATGTGCATAATAGTTTCCAAAGATGTAATCTTGGATGTAGGTTGCCTTGAAGGCATGCCCACTAAATTATTAGTGCTTCCCTTCTTATACTTGATGAGTACATGAAGTTGTTGTAGAAATCACATCCACTTGTAATGTTTGTTTTGTTGAAGCTTACTCTAGGCATGCAAATACTTCAATGGCTAGTAGTCATTGTGAATAGTGGTTCCCTTGCTCATTAGATAGTGCTTCCACTTCTTAATAGCTTGAACCAGGGCATAGCCTTATCATATATAGGGTAGTTCAATACACCCCCATGAAACATCTTAGAATTATAGCATACCAAATTACCTCCTTGCATCAAAACTTCTCACATAGCATACCCACTAGCATTTGTCTCCACTTCGAAAGGATTTTCCAAATTAGGAAATATAAGAACTGGTG
>ML803859.1:0-29874 GCA_009831015.1 Picea engelmannii | reverse complement strand
TTTTACCGGTTTACTCTGCTCTTTGTACAATATGTGAAATGTAATTGGAATTACAAATGTCTCAAATGTCTGTCTAATACATAATTAGCTAGAGCATCGGTTAATGTATTTAGACATCTAGGAATGTGTTGGTATTCAATATAATCGAAATGACGTTCCAAGAGGTGGATTTGTAAATATACCCGTAATAGAGTAAGGCTTCAGATAGTATAGACATTGTTTAGCTGTAGAACTACTAGTGATGAATCAAGTCGTATAATGAAGCGACGAATCCCAAGCGAAATAATGCTACTCGATAATTCGATGATCGCGCTATACTTTGCAATATTATTGGTCGCTTGATCGAGACAAACACCTTGTAAACAAATAAGTTTGTTTGAGGGTGCATAGATTGCCCAAGCAACATAAGCTAAATTTTGGGTACTACGACTAGCACCATCAACGAAGCCAATATAAGGTAGTGAAAACACTGACATTTGGAGACCAAACACAATGCAGTGTAAGTAGTCAGGGGTAAAAGTCAAATAGCAGAAACACACTAAAGTCACACACAAGAGTCTGATACAGTAAAAATACAAGTGCTTAATTTGAGACAGGCTAAGCGTAGTATTTCTTCAAGTAAAGCCCATTTCTGGGTTCACTCAAAGGAGTGCCATCGTAATCTACTAACTCGTATGCTCCCTCCTCTAACACTCTTCTAACAATATAAGGGCCTCGCCACATAGCCTCAAATTTTCCGGCTCCTAACAAATCACGATCTTGTTCATAGAGGAGAACTAGATCTCCTTCAGAAAACGTGCGTGGATTGACATGTTTGTCATATGGTCTTTTACACGTTTCTTCTGGGTTTCAATAACTAGGGTGGCATCGTGACAGGTTTCGTCCAATTGCGTAAGATACAACAGACGTTCCTCCTCAGCGGAGGTGTTTGGGAGAATTTGGACGACTAGTTTTAATGATGGAATTTCACATTCAATCGGTAGAACAACTTCTAAACTGTACACTAATTGGAAGGGTGTAAACCCCGTGGCTGACTTCACGGATGTCCGATAGGCCCACAACGCTGAGAACAACATTGTGTGCCAAATCGTTTTGTGAATTTTGATAATCCATCGAAGCATGGTAATAAGTACTTTGTTTATTGCTTCGATTTGGCCGTTAGCCTGTGGATAGTAGGGGGTTGATTTTTCATGTCGAAGACCCTACTTTTTCGTAAGTTCAAACATCATAAAGCTTCAGAAGTGGCTACCGTGATCGATGACGATAGCCTGTGGGATTCCAAATCGTGTAATAATGTGATTGAAGATGAATAGGGCTGCAGTTTTTCCTGTGTTGTTGAATGTAGGCATCGCCTCAGCCCACTTCGTGAAATAATCTATGGCTACAATAATGTACCCATGCCCCTCGACCGAGTGAGGGTGACATGTCATGAAATCAATACCCCATTTAGCGAAGGGTCTAATGGAAACTACAAGATGTAAGGGAGTGGGGTGAGATCTTATTTTATTGTTGTATGTTTGGCAAGCGTGGCATTTTTGGACGACGATAATACAATCTTTGAATAAAGAAGGCCAAAAATATCCAGCTCATAAGATCTTTTGGGCAGTAGCATACCACCACATGCTCTAGAATGACAATCATTCAAAGCTTTTTCAGCCTCATCATATGTGAGACATCGTCGAAAAATGGAGTCAACTCCACGACGATAAAGAGTATCACCGAGGATGATATACTGACGAGATTGGTAACGTATCCGACGACAGTCAGTACTAGACAAATCAGGCCGGAAAGTTTGAGTATGGAGATATATAATGATATATTCATACCAAAGGTCACCGAAACTGATCAGAAAAAAGGATTCATTCGGTAATGAATCCTCTGCTACATTTTCCATCTCATGACAGGGAAGGTAACATATCAATTCAACAAACACCAAGGATTTCTTGGACTTAGCACGTTCAAACTCTAAGTCAAACTCCTGGAGTATCACAATCCATTTGGAGTATTTGCCCTCTAGCAATTGGCTTGTAAGAATGTGCTGCATAGGGTTGCAATCGGAAATCACGGTGGTCTTGCGTAAAATGATATAGTGCCGGAAATGTTGGACAGCTTGAACAATTGCCAAGGCTAGTTTTTCAACATGTAAATACTTGGCTTCGGTAGTTGTGAGACTCCGAATCAAATAATAAATAACATGTTCGTCGTGAGAATCGTCCTTTTGGACTAGAACCATAGCAATGGTTGAATCCGAAGTAGCGAGATAAAGGAAATAATATCGACTATAATCAGGCGGGAAAAGTAGTGGGGTACAGGTTAAAGTCAATTTCAAAGCGTCGAAGGCTTTGTTGGCCATGGTGTACCATACGAATTCAGATCCTTTCTTTAAAAGTTGAGTAAATCCGAGCGTTAACTCAACGTAGTTCGGGATAAAATGACGTAGAAAGTTTTCCTTCCCTTGAAAACTTTGTAGCTGGAGAAGTGAAGAAGGGGGAGGGAGATTGAGAATGGCCTCAACCTTCAAAGGATCAACCCAGATCCCTTGACATGACGCAATGAAGCCTAAGAGTCAGACAGACTCCACACAAAAAACACATTTGTGTGGGTTTAATCGTATACGATAGAACCGACAACGAAGGAAAATGGCTCGGAGGTGGGCCAGATGATCACTACGATGCATGGAATGTGCGGACAATGTGCTTAATATCATGGAAAGAATAAGACATAGTACGTTGAAACATGGCACCAATGTTCTTTAAACCGAAGGGTAGTTTCTGGTAGGCAAAAGTGCCCCAAGGACAGATAAAAGCAGTTTTGTGTTGATTCGCGGGTAAGATGTTTATTTGATTATATCCATAGAAACTGTCCATTAGAGAGAAGATTTCACTTCCGGCGCAATCGTCGACAATTTGGTCAACAAAGGGGGTGGGAAAGTTGTCTTTAGGACAAGCTTTGTAGATATCCCTATAATTAACACAGACATATCGTACCTTGTTTCTTGTTAACCAGAACGATATTGGATACCCAATCAGTTAAAGCCATGGGATAAATAAAGTCATCTTTAAGAAGTTTTTCGACTTCAAGCTTGATAGCAGCTGCTTTATGAGAGTGGACCGGTCAAAGTCTTTGCCGGATGGGTTTAGTGCCCGGATATGTCTTGATTTCGTGTACAACAATCTCGGGGTCAATACCAGACATCTCTTCATAGCTCCAGGCAAAGACGTCACATAATTCTTGAAAAAGAGATTGATACATGGCAACTTCATTAGTGGAACACGAAGCTCCGATGTGCACATTTTCAACAACTCTAGGTTTGATAGAGATGTTGAGGGGGATGGTGGGTGAAATGTTGCTTAAGTTCCCTTTGTATAACACATTGTGTGTGGAGTCGAGAATCAAAGTAATAACGACAACGGTCGACGGAGTCGAAATCTGTTGGTAACTCGAGGGTGTGTTGTTTCAGGAAGAGAATGGAATGATGATGTCCATCGTCCCAAGGAGTGTCCTCCATGGACATAACCGACATAATCATCTCATCTGTGGGAAAAATTACGTGAAAAAGATCATGATATGAATCGCCAAGAGAGGGGGTAGAGGGGGATGCTGATTGAATGGCTTGGTAAGTGGATTCAACCAGACTCAAGGGCATCTGGTTGCCGTAGTGAAGATAATCACCGGGTGTGGGTACCACCCATGGGTCAGAAGACATGGGAGTTTCACGGATGAAGGTGGATATCATGTTGATTGAGGTAACCGAAGGAGGTGGAATGTCGGGTGGTGGGATGGGGAAAGTACCCATCAGAGTGGAATCTTTTAGAAGACCCACACCGACATTCTCATATCCAGGGGTGCCTTTGCAATGAAAGGTACGTTGCTGGTACTTGTATTAGCGTTAAAGAAGGCCAATTGGTCCACCGTAATTACTTTTCCCTGATGTGGGAAACATACGACACAGAAGAGAGTGGACACAACTGCACACATGAAATCGATCCAGCTACGACCAAGTGAAAGGTTGTAATCGAGAGGAGCGTCAAAGACCTCAACTTCAACGTTGACCATTTTGCCTTCTAACGTAATAGGCAATGAAGGGAGGACACCGTAAGGCTTAAAACCAGAGCCATTAAAGTCTTTGAGCGTGTTGCGTGATTCGGTTAAGGGAGGAGAGCCGATGGCTTTCCAGCAGGAAATAGACATGACACACGTCGAGGCACCCTCATCAATAACTGTTCTACAAATGTTCTTGTCGGAGACAATAACTTGTATTTGAAATGGGAGTTGAGGGGGTAACCTTGGAATGTGATCTTCTAAATCAAAGATTATTAAATTTGTATCCGTAGGGTCGATTCCACCAATAGCTTTCAACAGTGCCTTCTGTTGTGTAGGAAAACTCTGAAGGACCTCGAGGGCTGACATCAAGGACGATGCTTGGGCCAGATCTTCTACAATACTGTAGTTCTGGGTAGCATGCGCATGAGGATTGAAAGCAGACTTTCGAACAACACCCTTTGGAGGAGGGCGAAGCACTGTATCTAGGCTCGGTCATTCGAGATGAAGAGGACCGTTGGTAGGTGGAGCCAAGGGAGATGGTTGGACCAATGAAGGATGTATCTTGTTAACGTTCTCCTTGGAGGAAGAATAATCTTTGGCTCGAGTGGTAAGTGTGATGCCATTCTTCTTTGAGTCACCTGTAGACATTAAGACATAGGAAGTAGTGGGGGGGGAAGGTTGGTCATGAATGACCAATTGGGCCTGTTGTTGAGAAGGGAAGGGTTGTGACAACACGGCCGGAGTAGGCGATTTTGGGGTCCCTTGAAGGAACTTAGTAACCTCGGCCCGTCTTGGACAATCCTTAGTGTAGTGATCATCGCCACAGATAAGACAAGGGTATCGGGGTTTGCGCTTATCCTTATCGTCAACAGGTTGTATTTTGGTCTTCTCAGATTGCAGGTTATTTTTATCCTCCTTATTTTTGCCCTTCCCTTTTTTGGATTTATTCTTTCCGGCAGGGGTAGATTGAACAGAGTTCACCTCAGAAGTCTTTCTAGCGGGAGGAGTAGGAGACAGAGCATGTTGAACATTAGAAGCAACAGACTTGGGGTTGGTGGTAGAGGCTTGTGTGGAGTGGGGTTGGGCATGGAAAGTGCCAATCACACCATCAACTGCATGAGAAGCAACATGAGTAGTTGAAGTAGCGGTAGTAGAAGGACGAGGTACATCAGGGAGTAAATCGTGAAGAGTACCCGTTTGTGAGTAAACGAGGTCGAGGTATTGAGCACAACTGATTTCCTGTTCTTTTGTGACAACTCCACCCATGGCGATGTCACGAGCGATGTCGTTCACGAATGATTTCGTGAGCCACTCTACCAGTAACTGATCGAGAAGCTCAAGTTTGATTAGACGTTGTCTCCTTCGCCACTCATGAATGTGATCATTGATATGAGTGGCTTTGGTTTGTTTGAAAGAACTCAAAATTTGAGTTCATGTTTCGTAACGGATCGGTAACTGGTAGTGGGTGAGGAAAGCCATGGCGAGGGTGTTAAAGTCAGAGAAGAAGCCTCGTGGTAATTCTATATACCACTTTGCGGTGGAACCTATGAGAGTTCGCTGAAAAAGACGCAAGCAAATAGATTCATCCATCAAAGAGTTGGATGAACACCAAAGGTGGAAAGTCATTACATGATTGTTCGGGTCCTCTCCTGGTTTACCATCAAACTTAGGAATGTCGGATGGTAGTTTGGTTGGTATTACAGACCATTGAGGAGAGTGACTGATAGGATCATTTAAAATTCTAGACAGATCAGGGAGGTCTAGGGTGGCTAAGAAGGGTAACTGTCTATTCACGTGGGGGTACTGGTGACTTTGGGGAGGAAGTCCTGTAGGTATACTAGTAGGACTGTAAGCAGTTTGCATATAATGCGAAGCGAAGATCCAGGCAGATTCGGTTGTTGGTGCAGAGGCATGTAACCTATAGGGTTGTATTGGTTAGGGCTGTTCCCTTGAACATGGACATTGGGTCAAGCGTTCGAGCCCCAAATGGGATTGGACGGACCTGGATATGGTTGGCCTGTACTAGGGGGTATGAAAGAGCTAACTTGAGGATGTTTCCCCCTAGTTAGTTGAGGATTATTTTGGGTAAGATAGTTCCAGTACTGGGCCAAGGCTGCAGGTATGTTCTGTCCATAGGGTGGGGTAGGTGGGGATTTCCCTCCAATCGGGGGTTTCATCCCAATTGAGATTTGACCTCCAAAAGGGGATTGCGTTTGGCCTCTAGGGTGAAATTGTGCACCAACAAGAATCTGGTAATTAGGTGTGAAAGATTGGGTGGTGCCACTGGGGTCGGTTCGGGATGGAAGAGACCCTATGGAAGGGGGCTGAGGAAGTGTCAGAATAAAACCAGGAACAAGATTGTGCCCAAAAGGAGTGGAAATGCCAGGAGTTCCGGATGGGACTTGTGTAGGAACGAGAATAGAAGCATTCAACGCATGATATCCAGGAGGAAGTGTTGGGGTTAGTCTGGGCGAAGGCAACATGCCAATGGGGGCTTGGCTAGCCACCATATTCCTAGTGGGAGTAGTCATAGTATTTGGGACCATTGTAAAATGGGGTGTCTGAAGGGGGATGGTTGAGTTGGGCACCGTCGACGGGGTGTCGAAACTGTTGAACAAAGGGGCAGTCATAATCAGAGTACGTTCTATATCAGATGTTTCGGGCAGCTCATACTCGACGAAGATATCGACACTTGTGCTGGGGTCGAAAAGATCCCATCTCGGAATGTGAGGAGACCAAAAAGGATCCTAACCTTCAGGGCCTATATACGGTCTGATTGGTATTCCAGAAGTTTCAACAATAATATCTCTGGAAGAATTTACCCGAAGAATACGTCTCTCCGAACTGTGAGGAATTTGAGAAGTCTCTAGAGAATCAGAGCCTTCCACTCGTGGAGTGGCGATGTCTTGGACCTCACTCTGTTGAGGAGAGTCCTCCAATGGATTGGTAGGTAACAATTGAGAACCTCCCAGATCTTCTGGGGGTAGTCCTTCCATTCTACGTGAGCGACGTGGAGGGTCAATGTTGGCAGAGCTAAATATTTTACACAAAAAACTCAATGGCCAACTTATGGAAACAAACAACACGTGCTGGTAAAATCTAGGAATCAAAACCAATCAAGCAAGACCTTCCTATTCCAAAGTCACTAGTTGGTGATAAAATCCAATGTCGCGATGTCGAGATAAGAAGGGGCTGGGCTAGAGTGGAAAAATTACGTTGACGACCTACTTAACAGACTTACACCTTGGTGCAAGCTCCCATACATAATCGTGGGTATACCCTCCAAGGAGCCCGAGTGAGTCTGGCCAACGTCGATTCTAGGTACTGTGAAGACTTGCCCCTCCACAATCACCTGGTGTAAGACTCTAAGAAGATAGGCTACTAAAGTTACCGCAAACAACAATGATGCCTGGGAAAATAGTCGACAGTCCGATTCACACACAAGAGCAGGGTTTCTAGCCCGAAATCAACTTGAGAGGCTTCCACTCATCATTGTGGGTATACCTTCAAGTGACCCCCGTAATACATGCAATTTCTACACCGAGATCAACAAAGCAGGGTGAGTAACTCTGTCAATATCAATGCGACCTCAGGTTTGACCTTTGTGTGAGAAAGACTTCCTAGGACAAAATGTTGCAAATGTAATTTGACACTCCCTATCGCAAGATACTATTGTGTGTTTTGCGCTTTGGAGAGTGTGTCTCACTGCCTATTCCAAAGCTCTAGCCTAGCTAATGTTGGTGCAAAAGAGCCCTAGAAAATGTTACTAGTTGAATTTTAAAGTTTCGCAATATTATTAAAGGCTGTTGTTACTCAAGAGGGAGATGAGAATAAAACCAATGTTGTGTAAGACTTTGACCCAACAATGCGTAAATAGAAATGAATGATACAAACGTTCGTTTGATGAATTCTATCTACAACAGGGGATTTTTTTTTTTCTGGAATAATGCAAACTACGATGTACAATTCCCTTTTTAAATGTAATACCAAACAATCATGGACAATGTAATTTCACTATTCATTCTCTTTCAATATTTTAACGTCAATATTTTCTGAATAAATGATTGCTTAAAAGAAGAAGACTTTAATGTTTTCTCTTTAGAAACCAAAAACATGGATGGAACTAAGAAAATGTAAGCAACCAATGAAAATAAAATACTCAACAAACACCCAAATTGATCTTTCAATGGAGATAAAAATAAAAATAAAAATTCTTCAAACGTGAACAAGAAATGTTTTTTTGATCATTAAGCAATCCAGAAGATGCAATCAACTCACAAATTCAAACCCAAAATAGGAGCTTTGATTGAGCAAGCACTCAGACTCAAATCCAAAGATTATATCCTTGTCGACCAAAACAAAGATAAAAAAAGATTAAAAGAGAGGTGTTCGATCTCCAAAATCAATCAAGATCAAGTTGAAACAATCAAAAGCATTCAAGAACTGGTACAAAAAATATTTTTCTAGTTGACTGAAACAAAAACTGGGCAATAGTAGAGGTCAAGACCCAATCCAAAAAAGTTTTCAAACGCTGCCGCGGGCAAACAATATAACACAGTGTGGAAATGAGTGATTTCCGCAGGCCAATAGTCATGCAGGTCGCGGAAATCCCGCACTGAAACAAGCCACTAGGGTGCGGAAATGGAAGGTTTCTGCAGGCTACCAATAGGGTGCAATGCAGACACGTTTCACAAAATAGAAAATTTTGGAAAAAGACAAAGGGTCTCAGGAAAATTTTAAACCCAGTGAGTCTAATTGGATCTCCCACAAACTCAAAGACTGAAATAGAGTGTAAAAGATAGGCTATAAGAAAATGACCAATGAAAAACTACAATCAAGTTGTACTTTCCCCAGTGGAGTCACCAATTTTGTTAATGGGTAAATCGGTAGATGCAGACATGAAATGATCCCCCTAGATCCACTTGGATCTAGAACAAAACAAGACAGAACAATACGCTTTCCCTAGATTATGATCATTGAATTTAATTACCAAAAGAGGAATAGATAACATACCTTATTAATCGCTTCCTTATGTCTTTGTTGACCCTGCTTTACTCCAATGCCCCTATGAGATCAGATCTGTAATAACACAAATCAACCAACGTGAAAGCAATAATAACGAAATTCAATGATAAACTAAACATGTGATCAAGGAGTCATGTTATAAAATATCAATCATTTTATGGGAAAGAGACATGCCACCGTATTATATTAATGAAAGGTAGAAGATAAAACCGAATTTCCTTAATGTCACAAGTTCCCTTTCAGTGGCTCTTCATTCTGACACACACATACATTTGCTCAGACCTTTTGCATGAAGACTTCTCTCAAAAACTTGATGGATGGATGGAGACCTCAAGCATCACTTGAAATAAGATTCTTCACAGTCTTTAGCCTATTCTTTCTTCAGTCTCTATGCTTCTTTATGCTTGTACCTCTAACCTTTTCCATGAGAAGCTTATCATTATATAGGAGAAGCTAAAGTGGTTAAAGAGATGAGGATGATCCCATAAAATCAGAGAAGTCAGTAGGATCGTAACCACATAGACACCACTTCATATTTCTAGAAGATTCCACTTCTAGAAGCTGGTAGAACTTCTTTCCTCTTTTACTTTGAAAGTACCGCTACGACCTATCTATATATTAGCCTGCGGAAATCCCGCGGACTGGCTATAGTACAACATGCGAAAATTAAGTATTTCCGCACTGTGTAAAGGGAGCTGCCCGTGACGGCCTTCCAAAAATACATCTTGCAAGGGTGGAAAGAGGTTGCTTTTCTCAGGAAAAAGATTATATTGGAAACCTGAACACATGTTTATGTAACCATCATTAGGGTGACCAAAGTAATTTGTAATAATGTGTAACAGTACATCTGGGTTTTTGGGAGAGATACCTAACATGATCTCCATCTTCTTGAATTCGGTGGTGTACTCTTGCACACTTCGCCCTTTCCTTTGCATGAAGTGATGCTAATGGATCCATTGGTCCTCTACAAACCCAATAGGGTAGATCTTGGACTTGATGAGGGTTTTCAAATCCTCCCACTTAGTTATTGGTGGACCACCCTCCAACCTAAGTGTCTTTGTGTGGCTTTCCCACCAAGTCAGTGCATTGTCCTCTAGTTTCAGTCTAACAAATATTTTTTGTTGCTCTACATATATATTATGGACGCTAAAATACATTTCTAATTGTTGCAACCAATGATTCAACATAATCACATTGATCTCACCTTGATAGGGTTTGATTTCAACTTTCGCTTCCATCTTGAATATAGGTTGTGAATGAGTGATGGCACTGAAACTTGGTTGGTCTTTCTCAGGCCCTTTTTTTGAATCTTTTTTTGGGTCTTCACTATCTGTTGTTTTTTCATTCAATCCAACTTCTCAGTTAAGGTTCAAACTTATTTGTTAGCATTTCCACGAGGAGAGCATGTTGTGAGAGATATTAGTAACTTGTTCTTCCAACCTCAAAAATATTTCTTCCACTTCATCACAAGGGTTGTTATGAACCGACTCATCCGCCATGGCTAGGGTTTTTCTACTTCTCAAGCCAACTCCTAGATTCTGTGACTTTCCATAAATACCCCTAAGAAAATTTCTTTGGTACCGATATGATATGCAAATTGATGTGGATATTCCACATGAACAATTCATCACAACATATTTTATAATATTTTGAAATATTAGATTATGTAATTTGTTTCCTTAGATCACATATTAATTATTTCTAGCTTATTGCTCAAATTTATGAAAATAATTGAATGAAAAAATGAAAGAACAGGGAAATATACACACCATCCAAATAAATGAACACAAGATATATCCCGAGAAACCCAATACGTGAGAAAACCTAGCTAGAAGGTGAGGCCCATGCTCTGTTCTCTTTTTTTCAATTATGAAAATGAAAATAAAAAGAAAGAGACACTCACTATCAAGTTTCCTATGACTTTGTGGCTTGAATGGATACTTCAAACTCTTCCCGGTGGCTTGATATTTAACATAGATCGCTAATTGTCTAGGGTTAGGGTTAGTGATAAAGTTTTTGACATTCTAGAATATTCTTGAAAGTTCACACATGCATGAATAATGGAGGATGATGTGGCATCCATGCGTACCATGATGGTCAACAAGGTAGGTCAACTTGTGAGAGGCATAATTTCCACATACAAGCTTCGTTTGAGGTGATTTTACAAGCTCTGATTGAGGTGATTTTGGAATTGTTGGAAAAGTCTCAGTGTATATAACAATGCCAAATGGATGGGATATGTGCTCACAAAGTTTGACCCAAAAAAAATTCATTTAATGCTTCAAATGGCTCTGGAAGGTTTTGAACCCCAAATCTTCAAATTGGGACTTGCTGCTGAAATGGTCCCTACAAGCTAATTCCTCGAGTTTTTCCTCTTAGAAAGTACTAAGATAGATGGACCATTATATAATAATCCAATCTGAATCACCATTACTCTCACATGTGGGGTTGACCAAGTGTAGAATTTCAAGAATATTCTAGAAGGTCCAAAACCCTAAACATTAATTGAGGGTTGAGGCCTGCAAAAACCATAATGCTAGACCTAGATGTCTATCATGGTATTTTAAATACTGGGTCGTTAGGAAGAGAGGGGGTTGCGTTCTTTTAGCATTATACTTGTTCCATAGTTGAGTAGAGCATCTAGGAGTGGGATTTGAGAGCATAACATTGGAGGTAGAAGATTCTATACCAACCATTAAGGTTGCAGTGTCAAAGACAACTCCATAATGAGTGCCTCTTTATTTGTATCTTCATTTCATAACTAAAGAAAAGAGAGAAAAACATAGGCCTCACCTTCTAGTTGGTTTTCTCTGGTACCGAGTTTCTTAGGTCACACCTTGTGTTCATTTTGTGATTGGTGTGTTTATTTGCTTGTTCTTTCACTTTTAGATTTTAGTTATTTCCATAAAAGTGAGCATTAAACTAGTAATAGTAAATTCGAGATTTAATAAAATAAATTACATAGCAAAAGATTTCAGAAAATTGCAAGATCTATTGTGACGAATGGTTCTAGTGGAATATATGTGGTAGTTTACAGATCATATTGGTATTAGAGCATTTCTTTGGGTTTTTTGTGGGAAGTTGTACGATTTAGGAATAGGTTTAAGAAGGAAGTCACGAAACCCTAGCCATGGAAGATGAGTCCATTCTTTAGCTCTTTTGGGTAAATATTGACTTGGGTCTCTCATGAGCTTGCAAGTCCCCCTTCCTCCCTTTTCTCCATTGCTACAGTCCTCTGAGGCCTCTTTTCTTCCATGCTATCCTTCCCAAGTCCCTCTTACATCCTATCTCCCAGTCCCCTTCCCTGAACCCGACTCTTCCCTGGACTCGAAAGAGGATGGAATAGTCTATCAGTTGTGAAATCGACCCATTTTAGACCCTAGGTGTGAGCCAGGACTTGGAAAACATCCCCCCCCCATCCAAGGGGGAAAAGGGAGGGGAAGGAAGTTGCACTTGTAGAAGGCTCAGAATAAATCCTTAGCTAATATTGCAGATGGGAAGAAAAAATCATTTTTTGGGGCACTTAGAGCATCGCATGCCCCAGGAGGGGTTCCCTGATGAAAATACTCTCTTTCAATTGTAGGGGTTTGGTAGGTTCCCTCAAAAGATATTCCCTCTACAAGTTGGTGGAGTCGAACCAACTGAACATTATGATTTTACAGGAAACAATGAGTGAGGAAGATGTGATCATTCCCTGACTTTTCTTCTTACTCAAGACATGGTATTTTGCGGGCTCAGATGCCAGGGGGTGCTCGGGAGGTCTGGCCATTGGATGGAATCTCAAAATTGTCAAAGTTATAAGTTCTTGGGGTTTTGAATCTGGACTTGGTCTAAACATCCTCTCTGCATAGATTGGTTCGGAGGTAACAGTCTTAAACTTATATGGTCCTTACGAGAAAAGGGCCCGTTTTTGGGAGGCTCTAGGCCATAAATCCTTCTTGAAAAGTGAAAATATTATCCTGGATGGGGACCTAAATTTTTCTCTCGGGGAGGCTAAATCCTGGGGTCCAAGGGCTCGACCGGATCCTTGGACATATTTTTTCAACCATATGTTAAGGTGAATGAAATTGATTAACATTCCTTCCATAATACTATGCTCCACTTGGAGAAATAAAAGGGTGGGAGAGGATAGTGTCGAGAAACGTTTGGATCGTTTTCTGGAATCTGAAAATTTAGTAGAGGCTTATACTCAGATCAAGCAATGGGTCGGATCACGGGGGATCTCAGATCATTCCCCAATCTTCATGGAAATTTCTCTAGGTCCTTAGAAAGCTCCCATCCCTTTGAAGTTCAATTTGGAGTGGTTAAAGGAGGAGGGTTTCCTATCCCTTTTCAAGGAGCATTGGATTCCTTATGATGCAACTATGGGAGATAGAGAAGGAGTCCAATTCATGGAAAATATTCGAAGAGTAAAGAAAGCCACTTTGGAATGGCGGCGAATAAAAAAAAACAAGATACATAAGATCTAATTGATACTGAAGAAACATTGCAGACAATCTATGATTCAATGGGAGGAGGATACAATTCAGCTGAATCGAAGGAAGAGATACTAGCCCTAGAAAACATCGAAGGAAACTTTTGGAGGCTCGAGAGGCAGAATGGAGCCTAAAAATCCAAGCATTGTGGCTGGAAAAGGAGGATGATAATGCAAAGTTCTTCCAGGGTTATGATAAAGGAAGAAAGATGGCTAACACCATTTGGAGTCTTAAGAACTCAGAAGGAAGAAAGGTATCCTCTTTTGATGGAATGGCTCATATAGATCACTTCCATTCTTTGTTCAAAGCTGACCAAAGGGGATCAATGGCTGACATAGTGAGGATGGCTCTTTACTTCCCCAGATTTGTTGGTGAAGATGAAAACAAATCTCTAATAGAGGAAGTCACGGAAGAACTCAAGGAAGTGCTCCATAGTTTTCAGAAATATAAAAGTCCTGGTCTGGATGGTTGGACCATATGATTCTTCATAGGGCTCTATGATCTCATTAGGCCAGACATATTACAGGTAGTATAAGAATCTAGATCCGAGGGCCACATGCATGCACCTTTCAAATCCACCTTCATTGCACTCATTCCAAAATCTGATGATCCTTCTTCCTTGGATGATTTTCGATATGTCTCTCTATGTAATTGCATTTACAAAGTGATCTCCAAAATAATAGCAAGAAGAATCAAGGCCATCATTTAAGAAAATATCTCACGGGAACAATTTGTTTTTTTGGAACGGAGGCAAATTCATGAAGCTATTGGGGTGGCGCATGAGGTGATGCATAGTCTAAAGTCTTGGAATGCAAAATGGGAAATCTTAAATATTGATCTTTCAAAATCCTATGACCGGGTCAATTGGTTATATATTCAGTTGCTTCTTATTGATGATTACAACTGCATGAGACATCCTCCAGGACACAAACCTGAGAGAGAGAGCCCATGAGTTGGGTGTTCCCATGAGATGGGTGTGTGGTTCCTATCTGAGACATAACTGGAACGTTGTGCTAGCCTCCTCTGTGCAGGGAGTTGAGATGATACTCCAGATGATTCTCTTGTGTAACGCAGTGAGAAAGAAGATCTGCTGAGTTGGACGTGCCTGTGGCTGAGCACAGGTGAATGTGTGGAAAATCCCATGACTTGGGTGTATTGTTCTGAGACAGAGATGAAACGGTGTATTAGTCTCCTCTGAGCAGAGAGTTGAGATGATGTGATACTCCAGATGATTCTCTTGTGTAATGCAGTGAGAAGGAAGATCTGATGAGTTGGACGTGCCTGTGGCTGAGCACAAATGAACGTGATCATAACGGCTGAGCACTTGTGAGTGTGGTTCTCTTGTTAGACACAATGAGATAGAGATATGGAAATCCTTGTGGTTGAGCAAAAATGGATGTGCCCCTAGTGGCTGAGCACTAGTGGGTGTATGAGATCTCTTTCTATATTATTCAAGAGTCAGACTTCCCTGTAACTCTATTTGTGATGTAAAGGGAACAGGTCAGCCCCACCATAAAGTGAAAGATAATTAATGTAAAATATAATTAATATGGTAATTATTAATTATATTATAAGTTATTGAGGTCGGTCGTGTTGTGCCAATAGACACTTCTGTTGACAAGTTTAGTTGAATATAAATAAAGGTAAATTCCCCATTGAGGAATCATATCACAAGGGTGAGTTTGGAAATTTCAACAAACACTTGTTCTTGGGAAAAGTGCACACCTCTCTTGAGCGCTAGGTTCTAGGGTTTGTGAGCACCCTTTTGTGTGCCAGGTGTTTATGGTGGTGGAGGTCTTTCTCTTGAAGAATATAGCAAAGGATTTGTTGGGTTTTCTTCCCTTGTTGAGAAGGGTTTCCCAGGATACTTGTTGTGTATTTGTGCATGGTGTTTCTTCTTGTGATCTTGGTTGCTGCAACAATTTTTTCATGGTTTAAGTAAAATGCTAAAATGGAATGAACTTCATGCTTAAGCCTTGCTTATTGAAAAATCAACATGGTGTCAGAGCATAGGTCTTGAAGAACCCTTGCACAAGCACTTAAAAGCTAAGCCGTCCTTCTTCTGCAGTTCTGTATGACCTCTAGGGTTTCTGTAGAATCTGTACGACCCTCTCTTGTTTGGCCTTTTCAACACCTTACACTTGGATGTTGGGATTGAAGTTTGGATAAGGGTGTACGATCTCCCTCATCGCACCTCGAGTGACTCTCAAAGTGAAATTTTGAGGATTTTGAATTTTTGGCCCTAGGGATTCTAGGGTTCCTCAACTTTCTGCAGAATTCTGACTTTAGGGTACCTACAACTTATTGAAGAAACATTTCAGCTCAACAAGCATTCATGTGACACTCTCAAAGCTTATTGTTGGAAGTCATAAGCCCAACAAAACCTAAGGTTACTAGTCTAACCTAACAATTAGGTTTTCTAAGTCCAGTTGGCGAGAGTTTGTGAAGAAATTTGAAACTATGAAGAACAAAACTTTAGTGGAAGATAGGCTTGATGGATTAAGCAACTTCAGCTCCTGGAAGTCAAGGCTTCAAGTCACCCTTGAAGAAGATGACCTTTTGAGTGTGATAAAAAATAATTTTCCAGAAACAAGTACCGATGAAGAGAAGGAAATAAGAAGGGAAGAAGATGTGAAGGAAAGAAAAATAATCATCTACTTAGTAAGAGATCATCTACTACCTCGTATTTCCAACCTGAAGACAACTTATGAAATGTATGAAGCACTGAAAGATATGTTTGAAAGTGACAACACCCTCAGAGCCCTTACCTTAAAGGGCTAGCCTCAAAGTACCAAGATGACAAAAGGTGATACCTTTTCTACCTTCTTTATGAAGATATCAGAGATTAAATATCAACTAGGTTCCATTGGAGAAATCATGTCTGATAGAGAACTTGTCTTATCCACTCTCAACAATCTTCCAAAACACTGGGAGCCTTTTCTTCAAAGCATCAATGGAAGAGAAAAATTGCCAACTTTTTGATCGTCTATGGACAGGCTGTACTCAAGAAGAACTTAGACTAAAAAATAGAGGAGTAGAAGACTCCCCTGATGACAATCATGCTATTGAACTTCATACAAAGAAAGGAGGAAGATTCAAAAGAAGCTTCATACAAACATTCAGAGATGAGAAGTCTCCATCAGCCTCAATACATAATCAGAGAAGAGGTGTTTCGGAGATTTAGTGTTTCAGATGTGACAAATATGGGAAATATGCAAGAAATTGTTGATGAATGCAGCTATGGGAGACATCCTCGAGCTTACAAACCTGTGAGATGTGGAACATAACATCTATGTGAGTTTTTCTCTCAGCTTACAAACCTGAGAGAAAGCCCCTAAGAAGGGTTTGAGTTTTCTGCCTGGGACAGAGCCATGAATGTAGAGATGACCTCCTCCATGACGTCAGTGAGAATAAATCCAGATGATCATCTGGTGGAAACACAATATGTTGAGTTAGGACGTGCCTGTGGCTAAGCACAAGGTGAACGTGTGAAATCCCAAAAGTGTTGGGCACATCGTCATGTGATCAGAAATGAAGATGATGTGATAGCCTCCTCTGAGCTACAGAGTTGACGAGAAGACTCCAGATGATTCTCCTGTCGGTGGCAATGGGAAAGCAAATCTGTAGAGTGGACGTGCCTGTGAACGAGCACATGTGAATGTATGAAGACCTCATTCTTCTATGTAATGAAATGAATCAGAGCTATGACATCCATATGGATGTGCCCCTATTGGATGAGCACTAGTGGGTGTATAAGATCCTTTGCTATATATTGTTCAAGAGTCAGACCTATCTCTAACCCTAATTGTCATGTAAAGGGTACAGGTCGACCCTACCTTAATATGTCTAATATTAAATGTAAAATATAATTAATAATAATAATAATAATAATAATAATAATATTAAATATATTATGTCTTAGAGAGGTCGGTCCTATTGTGCCAATAGACACTTCAGTTGATAGGACAAGTCTAATATAAGTAAAGGGAAATCTCCCATTTTAGAAACACGCCTCACTTGTGAGTTTGGAAATATCAACAAGTACACTTCTTTGGCAAAAGGTGCGCACCTCTCTTGGGCGCTAGAGTTCTAGGGTTTTATGCACCCTCTTGTGTGCTAGGTATTTCTTGTTGGTAAAGGTCTTTCTCTTGAATATTATAGCAAAGGATTTGGCTGGGTTTTCTTCCCTTGTTGAGAAGGGTTTCCTAGGATAAATATTTTGTTCTTGTGCATGGTGCCTCTTCTTGTGATCTTGGTTATAGCAACATTTATGATTATGTTTAAATGATGAAATGGAATGAACTTCATGTTTAACCTAATGCTTATGAAAAATCAACATGGTATCAGAGCATAGGTCTTGAAAAAGCCCATTGCATAAGTATCTACCAAGTCTCATCCTTTACCAGTCGTCCCTCCTCTTCTACAGAACCGTGCGACCCTCCTAGGGTTTTTAGAAAATCTATACGACCCTCTCCTTTTGGGTGTTTCAACCCCTTAAAAATTGGATGTTGGGGCTAATTTCAACATAGAAGAGTACGACCTCTTCTAGTGCATCTCCAGAAGCTCTCAAAACGAAATTCCAAGAAATTTTGACTTTTGGCCCTAGGGTTTCTAGGGTGCCGAAATTTCCTGCAGAATATTAATTCTGGTTTTCTGAAGAAATATTTCCTAAATCAACAAGCATCTCTGTGATACTATCAAATGGATTGTTGGTAGTCATAATTCCAATATAATCCAGTCCACAAGGATTAAAAAAAAATGAAGAAAATAACTCCAATGGAAGATAAAATTGATGGAGCAAGCAACTTCAGCCCTTGGAAATCAAAGCTTCTAGTCACTCTTGAAGAAGAAGATCTCTTAGATGCAACAGCTAAAACTCTATCAAAAACAACCATTGATTTAGAGAAGAAAGTAAGAAAAGAAGATGATGTCAGAGCAAGGAAAATAATCATCTACTCAGTAAGAGATCACCTCTTGCTGCAGATTGCCAATCTGAAGATTGCCTATGATATGTATAAAACATTGAAAGGAATGTTTGAAAATGATAACACTCTCAGAGCTCTTACCTTGAATATTCAACTCCAAAGTACCAAGATGATGAAAGATGACACAGTTGCACTCTTCTTCATGAAGCTATCAGAGATTAAAAAATAGCTAGAGACCATTGGAGGAATCATGTTTGATAGAGAACTTGTCTTAACCACTCTTCAGAATCTTCCAAAATCATGGGAGCCTTTCATTCAAAGAATCAGTGGAAGAGAATCTCTACCAACCTTTGAGCGTCTATGGACAGATTTCACTCAAGAAGAACTTAGACTTAGAAATAGAGGAGTGGAAGATTCTCCAAAAGAAAATCATGCTCTTGCACTTCATACAAGAAAGGGAGGAAAATTCAAAAGGAACTTCAGGAAAACATTTAAAGAAGAAAAGTCTTCATCCAATCCAGGATATCAAAGAAGAGACGTTTCAAAATTTCAGTGTTTCAGATGTGACAAGTATGGACACATTGCTAGAAACTGTCCAACCAGAAAGAAGGGAAAATAATATTCTACCACTGCTGATATTGATCCAGATCCACCTCAAGTAAGCGAAGAGAAGAGAGATGAGAAGTACTTTCTCTAGAAGAACGTTGCTACAAACTAGGTAAAATATTTTCTGTTCCAAAATCTTATAGTTGCATGTTTAAAATAACAGAAGGATATTACTCCTTATAATAAAAGAGCTCTAAAAAGACTTGGACCACTATCCCTGGTACGAGAGCCCAAAAGTTATTCAAATTGTTTTTTGTACAAGAACAAGTAGAAATATTATTCTTGAAAGGAAGATACGCCTTCAAGATTCAGAGAATCTCAAAATAAAGATTGACAGTGAAAACAAATATCTTCTCCCCCTTCCATAGTTCAGAGGGAGACATACCTTACTTAAGTTGATTCAGTTGTTTCAGCTGATACATATTCAGAGATATTGCAATAAGGTCCAAAAGGCCCCACCTAGACTCACTCTGCAAGAGGCCGAGAAACATACAAGCCTCTCAAGGCACATTCCGAGAAAGCAAAAGATATTTTCGAGCTATCCTTTAGTCATGAGCCACTTCATTGATGCTAAGACACCTTGTCTTAGAGAAGCAACAAGAGAACTGGTATAGCAAGATGCCATAACAGAAGAATACCAATATATCTTAAAAGAATGATGCATAAGATATTATTCAAGGACCATAAAGGGAAGTCTATGGTAACTTCTAGGTGGATCTATATGATCAAGCATGCAACTGATGAAAGTGTCAAGAAATACAAAATGAGATCTAAAGCCAGAGGTTTCTCACAAACAGAGGGAGTTGTCTATGATAAGACACTTGATCCAGTGAACCCGATTCACTTCCATCCGTCCCTCCATCCATGAGTTGGAAACTATATCAGATAGATATATTCTTGATAAGTTTGGATTTCAGCAAGAGTGTAGCTGATCCAAACCTATATCATTACTGTATTGGTGACAAGAGCCTGATCCTGATGACTTATTCAGAAAGCATTGTTGTTACAAGTAATCTTTGACTTCTGAATTCGAAATGAAGAATCTGAGTATGATGCACTACTTCTTAGGACAAGAAGTATGAAAAAGGATCAATGATATTTTCCCGAGTCAAGGAAAACATACATTGGGAATATTAGAAAAACAAAGCTCAGTATGAAAAAATACAAATCCACAGTGATGGATTTTAAAAAAACAAATAAAGATGATTCAGACGAGATTGATCCACAACTGATTTGATCACTAAAGTATCTGGTTAACACCACACTTGATTCATGATATGCAGTGAATGAACTTAGTCATTCCATGAGTTAGCCAAGACAGACTCACTAGACAACAACGAAACATGTATTGAGACATCTACAAGACACAATTAGATATGGACTGTAATGTGTCTCAAGTGTAGACTTGATTTTGCAGGGATATACCTATACAGATTGATCAAAGAGTACAGTGAATCGGAAGAGCACATTCTATTGTTGTCTTACTATGAAGATTACCATCGTTTCTTGATGCAGAATCAAAACTCTGTGACCTTGAGTATCACAAAACCGGAGTATATAACATCGAGTATGCGAAGCAATGTAGCTTCACAAGATTATGACATATTTACTTGACCATGAGATGGATCCTATGATGATAACCAAGAGCTGTGTGTAAAGCTCCTTGAGAACTCGATGATTCTTGATGGATCAAAACACGATGAGTTGAAATATCCTTATATCAGAGATATGATGCAAAAGAAAATTGTAGACTTGCAGTACCTTCCTAAACCTGAGCAGACTGCAGACATTTACGCCAAATAAACTTGGTGAAGAATACCTTCTGAGTTAAGAGGGAGTATGAATGACTTTATCCAAAATCAAAATTCATAGTACATTTGTATGAGACTTGGCTTGATGAAGAATGCCTCCCTAGCTGAGAGGGAGTGTTGATGAATGCAGCTATGGGAGACATCCTCCAGTTTACAAACCTGTGAGAAGTGGAACATAGCAGCTATGTGAGTCTTTCTCTCAGCTTACAAACCTAAGAGAAATCCCCTAAGAAGGGTTCGAGGTTCCTACCTGGGATAGAGCCAGGAATGTAGAGATGACCTCCTCCATGACGTGAGTGAGAAGAACTCTAGATGATCATCCGGTGGAAAAGCGATCTGTTGAGTTAGGACATGCATGTGGCTGAGCACAAGGTGAATGTGTGAAATCCCAAAAGTGTTGGGAACATCGTCATGTGATCAGAAATGAAGATGATGTGATAGCCTCCTCTAAGCAGCAGAGTTGACGAAAAGACTCTAGATGATTTTCTGTCGGTGGCACTGGGAAAGAAGATCTGTAGAGTGGACGTGCCTATGGACGAGCACAGGTGAACGTATGAAGAACTGGTTCTTCTATGTAATGCATTGAATTAGAGCTATGCCATCCCTATGGATGTGCCCCTAGTGGATGAGCACTAGTGGGTGTATCGGATCCTTTGCTATACTGTTCAAGAGTCAGACCTACCTGTAACCCTAATTGTCATCTAAAGGGTATAGATCAGACCTACCTTAATATGTCTAATATTAAATGTCAAAGATAATTAATAATAATAATAATAATAAACATATTATGTCTTAGAGAGGTCGGTCTTTTTGTGCCAATAGACACTTCAGTTGATAGGACAAGTCTAATATAAGTAAAGGGAAATATCCCATTGTAGAAACACACCTCACTTGTGTGTTTGGAAATTTCAGCAAGTACACTTCTTTGGAAAAAGGTGCGCACCTCTCTTGGCCGCTAGAGTTCTAGGGTTTTATGCACCCTCTTGTGGGCTAGGTATTTCTTGTTGGTAAAGGTCTTTCTCTTGAATATTGTATCAAAGGATTTGACTGGGTTTTCTTCCCTTGTTGAGAAGGGTTTCCCATGATACATTTTGTGTTCTTGTGCATGGTTCCTCTTCTTGTGATCTTGGTTATAACAACATTTATGATTATGGTTAAATGATGAAATGGAGTGAACTTCATGTTTAACCTAATGCTTATGAAAAATCAATAGAAATTGTCCAACTAGGAAGAAAGGAAGACAATATGCTTCCACCGCTGACATTGATCCAGACCCACCTCAAAAGGATGAAGATAAGAGAGATGAGAAGTAGTTCCTCTAAACTAAAATACAGAATTAAGCATGACTGCAGACCCAAGTAAATTGTTTTATCATTAAATTTATCGCTGATTGTATTCTTAATAAGTGAAGGGTATTATCTCTAGTGTAGGAGCCCTCATGACTTGGATCATTATCCCTAGTACGGGAGTCCAAACCTTATTGATTGATTATTATGCTAGTCAAGTAGAGCACCCGAAGACATAAAAGATCTAACAAAGAAGTAAAAGAAGAAATCCATTCTTCAGACTTCATAGAAAGTTACTTGACTCAGAGGGAGTCAAACAAAAATGAGAAGAAGGAAGAGACAATACCTTCTCCCCCTTCAATAGTTGAGAGGGAGACATACATTATTCCAGCCGATCCAATTGCTCCAGTTGATATGCCAAGAGATGTTGCAGCAGGGCATAAAAGGCCTGGCTAGGCTCGACAAAAAACTTTGCATGAGGTAGAGGAACATACAATCCCCTCAAGGCACATCTCGAGAAAGAAAAAGAGATTTTTGAGCTACCCTTCATCCATGAGCCACTTCATTGATTATGAGCCTCCTTGTCATGGAGAAGCAACAAGTGAACATGTATGGCAAGATGCCATGGAAAAAGAATACCAATATATCTTAAAGAATGATGTATGAGATGTTGTTTTGATACCAGAAGGGAAGTCTATGGTGACTTACAAGTGGATATATAAGATCAAGCATGCAACTAATGGAAGTGTTGAGAAATAAAAAGCCAGATCTGTAACCATAGGATTCCCACAAATAGAGGGAGTTGTCTATGATGCGACACCTGATCTAGTAAACCCGTTACACTTCCATCCGTACTACCATCCATGAGTTGGAAACTACATCAAATGGATGGATTCTTGATGAGTTTGGGTTTCAGCAAGGGTGTTGCTGATCCTAACCTATATTATTACATTGTTGGTGACAAGAGCATGATTTTGATGACTTATTGAGGAAGCTATGTTGTTGGATACAATCAAGCCTTGACTTCTGATTTCGAGATGAAGGATTTGGGTATGATGCACTACTTCTTGGGACAAGAAGTATGATAGAGGACCAATGAGACTTTTTCTAAGCCAAGGGAAATACACAATGGGGATATTAAAGAAGTTCAATATGACATAATGCAAATCCATGTCTACACTGATGGTGATGGATTTGACGAAAAATAAATAATGATGATTTAGATGAGATTGATCCACATGTGTACTGATAGCTCATTGGATCATTGATATATCTGGTTAACACCAAACCTGATATATTCTATACAACGAATGTTCTTAGTCAATCCATGAATCAGCCGAGACAAACTCACTGGATAGAAATAAATCATGTATTGAGATATATACGAGGCACAATTGGATATGGATTGAGATATGCCTCCAGTGTGAACTTGAGTTTGCAGGGATATGTCAATACAGATTGAGAAAAGAGTACAGTGGACTGAAAGAGCATATCCAGTTGTTGTTTGACCTTGGAGTTTTCCATGGTTTCCTGGTGCAGCAGGAAACAAAGATCTGTGGCCTTGAGTACCGCAAAAGCATAATATATAACATTGAGTGTGGCAGTCCGCGAAGCAGTGTGGCTTCACAAGCTTCTGACATATTTATTCGATCATAAGATAGATTCTACTACTGTTCATTGTGACAACCAGAGCTATGTGAAGCTCTCTAAGAACCCTGTGTCTCATGATAGATAGAAACACATTGAGATAAAATATCATTATATCAGAGACATGATGCAGAGGAAAGCAATACACATGCATTACCTTCCTATACATGGGCAGATTGTAGATATCTTCACCAAACTGCTTGCCAATATGAAGTTCGAGTACTTCCATGAGAATCTGTCTTGGTGAAGAATACCTCTCTAGCTGAGAGGGAGAGTTGATGACTACAACCAAGACAAAGTTCGAGTACTTCTGTGTGAGACTTGGCCTGATGGAGAATGTCTCCCTAGCTGAGAGGGAGTGTTGATGATTACAGCTGTGTGAGACATCCTCTAGGACATAGACCTGAGAGAGAGAGCCCATTAGTTGGGTGTGCCCATGAGATGTGTGTGTGGTTCCTATCTGAGATAGAATTGGAATGTTGTGCTAGCCTCATCTGTGAAGAGAGTTGAGATGATACTCCAGATGATTCTCCTGTGTAATGCAGTGAGAAAGAAGATCTGTTGAGTTGGACATGCCTGTGGCCGACCACATGTGAACGTGTGGAAAAGCCCATGAGTTGGGTGCATCATTTTGAGACATAGATGAAATGATGTATTAGTCTTCTCTGAGAAGAGAGTTGAGATGATGTGATACTCCAGATGATTCTCCTGTGTAATGCAGTGAGAAAGAAGATCTGTTGAGTTGGACGTGCCTGTGGTTGAGCACAGGTGAACGTGATCCTAGTGGTTGAGCACTAGTGAGTGTGGTTCTCCTGTGAGACGCAGTGAGATAGAGATACGGACATCCCTGTGGCTGAGCACAGATTGATGTGTCCCTAGTGGTTGAGCACTAGTGGGTGTATGAGATCCTTTGCTATATTTTTCAAGAGTCAGACTTACCTGTAACCCTATTTGTGATGTAAAGGCTACAGGTCGACCCCACCATAAAGTGAAAGATAATTAATGTAAAAGATAATTAATATGGTAATTATTAATTATATTATAAGTTATTGAGGTCGGCCCTGTTGTGCCAATAGACACTTCTGTTGACAGGTTCAGTCTAATATAAATAAAGGTAAATTCCCCATTGAGGAATCATATCATAAGGGTGAGTTTGGAAATTTCAGCAAACACTTGTTCTTGGGAAAAGTGCACACCTCTCTTGGGCGCTAGGTTCTAGGGTTTGTGAGCACCCTTTTGTGTGCCAGGTGTTTATGGTGGTGGAGGTCTTTCTCTTGAAGAATATAGAAAAGGATTGGCTGGGTTTTCTTCCCTTGTTGAGAAGGGTTTCCTAGGAGACTTGTTGTGTACTTGTGCATGGTGTTTCTTTTTGTGATCTTGGTTGTTGCAACAAATTGTTCATGGTTTAAGTAAAATGCCAAAATGGAATGAACTTCATGCTTAAGCCTTGCTTATTGAAAAATCAACACTTCTAACCCACTTAGGGTTTGAGGTTCCTTTCATCAATTGGGTAATGTGATATATAACATCAGTTTCTTTTGCAGTTCTAATTAATGGTTCAACCTTGTCTTTCATTCATGTAGAGAGGGGTCTGAGGCAAGGATTCCCCTTATTTCTGCTTATTTTTCTACTAATTGCAGAAGCTCTCAGTAGAGCCATAGAAGAGGAAAAATATCATGGTGAGTTCCAGGATATTGCAATATCTCCAAATTTAAACATCACCCACCTCCTTTTTGTTGATGATGTCTTGATCTTCTTCAATGAATAAAGGTGTGAAGTCTTGAAGTTGTCCGATACCTTGGAACTGTTTAGAAAGGCCACAGGAATGAATATAAATGAAAGAAAGTCCACCCTCTCAACTCACAACATGGAGTTATATGGACCTTTTCCCTTTTGAGTAGCAGGAGTTGGAGAAAGGTCTCAAATATTTGGGATTCTAGCGTAATCCAAACAATTATAGGAAAGCAGACTGGAAATGGATTATAGCGAAATTAGAAAAAATGTTAAAAGGGTGGAGCTTTAGGTGGCTATCTCGTGCAGGTAGGTTGGTCCTAGAAAAAACTGTCTTAGAAGCCATCCAAGTACATTGGATTTCCCTAGCTTGGATCCCAAAAGGTGTCTTGGAAATAGCTTGGAAACTCTGTTTTAAATTTATTTGGGTTAGTACAAAGGATCAATTTGTTGCTCCCTGGGTTAAATGGAATGCAGTGGCTGTTCCAAAAACACTTGGAGGATGGGGGCTCAAAATTTTTTTTCTTTTCGCCAAGGCCCTAGCAGCTAACTCAAGCTGGAGATTGATCATTTTCAAAAATTTATGGACTTAGGTGGTGTACCAGAAATATATCTTTCCAGAATCTATAGAGGAAAGGATTCAGAGCCCTTTGAAAAAAATTTCAAATTGCACAATAATTTGGAAAACACTTATCCACTCTTTTTCTGTAATTGAGGAAGGATTAGTATGGCGAATAAGGAAATGATCAAAAGTAAGAATAGGGGAAAACCCATGGCCTGGTAGTGGAAATAGCCATATTCTCCCTAATGATTTGGTGCAACATCTAAATGAAAATGAGATGTTCTTCCTAAACCAAATCTTTGATCAGGTGCACTCATCTATTTGGGCTCAAGAGTAGAAAAATGGAAACCAGGTTGGGTTGGATGACCAATTTACAAAATTACATGGGAAAACTACACAAGAAGCCTCAAACATGCCCACATCTGCATCACTTAAAAGGAGGATGAATTGGTCTGGCAGAACTCCCCTTTTGGGCAATATACGCTGAAACTCAAGTATACCTAACTAATGATAGATCTTCATAACCAAGAGCCTGTTTGGTGGTGGAAGGGCTTATGGAAGATAAAATGTCCCTTAAAAACTCGCATTTTCATGTGGTGTCTAATTAAGAATAAGATCCCCACCCGGGATAGAATAAAAAACCAGATGATAGAAGAGCCATGGT
The DNA here is from genome assembly GCA_009831015.1 of Picea engelmannii. NCBI lineage: Eukaryota > Viridiplantae > Streptophyta > Pinopsida > Pinales > Pinaceae > Picea > Picea engelmannii. The sequence continues at coordinate 3,098 of ML803859.1, read as the reverse complement.
GGTGTCCTTTATGCAAAGGAGATGAGGAGACTAGAGTGCATCTCTTCCTTCTGTGGCCTTTTGCAATACATATTTGGGAAGAGTGCTTGCGGGTGTTGGGACAAAGGTGTCAATGGAAAGGGAATTATGTGGAAGAAGCCTGGAAAGATTGGCTTTCCCAGCCTCTGAATAGAAACATCAAGGAACTACCCTTAATTTTGAACTGGGGGATTTGGTTGGCCAGGAATGCAATGATTTTTCAAAATAAATCCTCCCTCCCAGATCTACTGGTCAGCCAAGGACTGAGCATTCTAGAGCATTCTCTCAAGAAAAGGGAGTTAGGAGAGGAAGATTGCTTCATGAAGTCTCAGTTGATTCAAACAAGGCTTGGGATTTTTTTGATGGAGCCTCACAAGAAAATAACACCTATTGCGGTGGAGGAGCAATTTTGTTAGATTTCAAACACTCGCCTTTTCAGACTCAAAATGGGGTTCGGCCCTGGCACGAACAACTTTGCAGAACCTATGTCTCTCAAACTGATGTTGTTTTTTTCTTTGGAAAAAAATGTTCATTCTCTTAAGTTATTTGGTGATTCATTGCTGGTTATAATTTGGATTCGAAAATCTCAGAAATGCCACAACATCATTTTGTGTTGCTTGCTTGAGGAAGTCTTCATAATTTTGTCCTCTTTTGGCAACTACTCTTTTCATCATGTTTATATGGAACACAACCAAGACACATAGTCTCTCTAAAGAAGGCTTGCAGATGGTTGCTGGGACATAGATGATTAGGGAAGACAAGGATGGTTCATAAATTTCTTGTCGGCACAGGTCTTTTATGGATTTTCCGAGCCATAGGGATTATATTGTTTCAACTTGACACAGTCTTTGTATGATTGATACTGGATCACATGGGGTGGATGTTACCTGTTTTTAACTGCTCTCCTTTTTCTTGAGAAGCTTCAATCTCTTCTCAGATTTTTTTCTATTTTGTTCTATTAACAGAGACTGGTTATATACAGACCTATAGAGGATGTGACATGATGATATTTGTAACAGATTTGTATAGCACAAATTGACAGTTTTTTGTTGTTCATTATATGGTGATAACAACATAGGATGCTTCCTCATTTTGTATTTTGGCAAAGACATTAGTTTTTGGCTTAGTTTTTTTTCTCTCTTGAACTGATACATAATGGGTATGTATCTACATAATATAAATTTCTTTTCTCCATCAAATGAAATCAAATGCAAACTTTTTTTCTAGAAAAAGAAAATTCAAATATCATATTAATAATTAATATATGAATACAAGAAATTTTGTTATTAATATATGAATACAAGAGATTTGATTTTGTTATATGTAGTATAACTAGCATAGCGGCTAAGCCAAAAGGCTAGCTGTTAAACTTCCTAGCGACCATTGGTGATGAGGGACCATTGGTGATGTCAGTACAGAAATGTGGCTACCTTAATATATTAATATTTTTTAATCATGTAGATGTGGCAATAAGTTAGTGAATACAGTAATTTTTAAACACGATTAAGTAAATGTAAAAAAGTAAACATATAAACAAATGTCTTTATAACAGCTCAGAAGTTAATGGATGAAATCAGAGTCATTCATTTATTGTGATGACTAAGAATATTCTAGGCATATTTAATCTCATCCATAGAAAAAGTATTAAGAACTAAATACCTATTAAATGTGCCCATTGTCAATAGATGTACGCCTTTCGGCATAATTACACTATATTAAAAATATTTTAATCCCCGATGAAAAACATTATTTCCAACTCTAGAAAATATAAAACATTCTTACCAGCTATAGATTATATGATAGCTATAGATAATATGATGAAGAAAATGGTATAAAAATAATATACAAATTTTAAAAATAAGCATAATTGTATCATATTGAAATTTATTATAAAATGGAATGAAAATTTTTAAAAAATTCTTGAAATTTATTATAAAATGCAATAATATTTTTAGGAAATTTTCCAGATTCTGGATTGGTGTAGATTTCAAAAATCAAATCATAATTCAAAATTAATAAAAAAACCAAACTTTCTTATTAATCTCATACATCCCACAAAATTATATTGCTCCCTGAAAATTGATAAATTGTGAAGGACAGAGAAATATAGAGAGAAAAGAATAGTATATTCAAATGTATGAAGAAGTACAGAACATAACTAAAGAGAGCTCGTTACAATGTAAGATGGTTGAGCTATATATGCTCAAGCAAGACAAAAATAGAAAGTACAGCTGTCCAGTACAGCTGGCAGTGTACGGTCATACTGTTGAGGGTACAATAGATTTAACACTCCCTCTTAGACTCAACAGTTACAATCAGCAGCACTGACTATGCCTAAGTGCTATCTCTCGAAGTCAAAAACTGACTTTCCTAGTGGCTTGGTGAAAATATCAGCAAGCTGATCTCGAGAACCACAAAATTGTAGTGCAATGTCACCATTATTGACTAACTCGCGTATGAAATGAAACCGAGTGTCAATGTGTTTACTTTTCTTGTGGAACACATGGTTCTTGGATAATGTAATTGCTGATGTGTTGTCACAGAAGATAGGAGTTGGATCCTTCTCTGTTTGTGACATGTCTTTCAATAATCTTCTGAGCCATACAGCTTGACAAGAAGCTGAGGTAGCTGCAGCATACTCTGCCTCTGCAGAAGATATTGATACTATTGGCTGCTTCTTCGATGCCCATGAAATCAGGTTCGTGCCCAGTTGAAAAACATATCCTGATGTGCTTTTCCTGTCATCCAGGCTACTTGCGAAGTCACTATCTGTGTAACCAGAAATTTGATTACAATCAGATGTAGTGTACCATAAACCAAAATGTAGTGTTCCTGCTACATATCTCAAAATTCGTTTTGCCATTTTCTAATGTGAATCCTTGGGTGATTCCATGAATCTGGAAACTAGGCTGGCTGCATACATGATGTCTGGCCTAATTGCTGTAAGATACAACAAACTACCAACTAAACTTTTGTATAAAGTAGAATCCACTGTGGGACCTTCATCATTCTTGCTCAACTTTGTGCCTAAAGGTATGGGTGTTTCTGCTGGATTGCATCCTTCCATGCGAAACCTTTTG
>ML803858.1:282481-300041 GCA_009831015.1 Picea engelmannii | reverse complement strand
GAACCCTGAGCTCACTTCATCTTGAGCATTGGTTCGATCAACTTGGCTGAGCCTCCTACCAGTGCTCAGAAGAGACTCGCTCTCTTCTCTCGGAATGCAAGACTGAATCCTTGGTGCCATTGCAGTCTCAGAAGCCTCCTCACACTCCTCATCCGACGTTGAATCATACATCAAAGGTTGTCCTCTCAACATATACAACTTTTCTACCCGGTTACCAATCAGCTGCAGCTCTACCGGGTCCACTCCCTGCCTATAGATAAAGACATGTTCCCTCTTGAACAATACACAATATCCTACATCCTCCAAGGCTGAGACTGAGAGCAAGTTAACCCTCAACCCTGGAACAAAGAGAACTCCATCAAGCTCCAAGAGTCCCCCAAACTCGAGTTGGAATCTAACATTCCCAACTCCACGTACAACTTTCGCCATACCACCTTCATTTACCACATGTCGGCCAGGACCAATCTCTGTGAAATTTAGGAATACTCGTCAGATTCCCGTCATGTGGCTAGAGCTTCCGCTATCCAAAATCCATTTGATATCACCTCCAAATCCTCCGTTGCCGACACTGGAAACTAGGGTAACCAAAGAAAATTCATTTTCGTACTTTGAAGCAAAGTCCTCCATGGTTGCTGTAGAAGTTGTCTTAGGCCCCTCTGGTTCCTTCTTCTTCTTCCTCTTAGGACAACAAGAGGCAAGGTGCCCCAACTGGTTACAACAATAGCATCTGACTTTACTCAAGTCCCTTCTAGAACTTCCTTTCTTCTTTCTCTTAGCAGTAAGAGCAACATTCTCATCAACTTTGTCTGTCTTCTGTTCACTAGTCTGAGATCTTTCTCAGATCTCCTCCTGAGTGAAATCATCCCACAATCTACTCCAATCTGGTAGATGCTCACATCCCACCACACACTTCACAAAGACTTCTCATTCTTTAGTGAAGCCATTTAAGACTATCCTCACCAACTTAGAATCCGTAACGACCTTTCCAACAACTGCCAGCTCATCTTTTACTTGAGCCACCCAGGCAAGATAAGAAGAGACACTCTCCTCCTTCCCCATCTTGGTATCATGCAACTTAGCCTTCAAGGCCATCTTCTGGTTCTCAATCTTCACCTCAAACAAGTTTTTAAGTGCATCCCACATCTCCTTGACAGTCTTTTTCTCAGCCAAGTGTGGGATAAGATGATCCTTCCCCACATCCAAAATAATCCTCTGAGCTTTGGCTTCCTTAATCTCATGCAAGTCCAAAGCAATAGGATCTGTTACGGGAGGTTCCACAACAGATTTGACATAGTTATAAATTTTGTTCTCCTTGAGAACGACTGACAATCGAAACTTCCACTACAAATAGTTGGAAATAACATCCAACCGATCCTCATATCTAACGCTTGCATCCATATTCCCTGTCACAACTCAAGGAAAACAATCACACCCTTTTGCCCAAAAATCACACTGCCCACTAGCACTCAGAGACAAAGCTTTGATACCATGTAGATTTTTAATGACAAAAATCAACAAACTGAAATTTCATAAATGTCTTCATAAATTTCATAAATGCCTTAAACCCACATTCAGAAATTACCATAAGCAGAAATACACATTGCTAAGCAAAATAACAACGGAAATAAATGCAATGGCCAACAACCCATAAAACTCAGAAATTTAGGCAAATGTTAGGGAAAACCTCAATGCGGGGAAACCCAACGAGAGAGAGAGAGAGAGAGATATTATTATTCAGCTTCAAGAAAGTACAGAACAACAACAAATACACATTTCTAGCCAAGGAAAATACCTCACAGTACCAAAACAGTCCCACCAAATTTTGCCTCATTTTCTATGCCAAGCCCATACTGTTGCACGACCTCTTTCGTACCTCGATTTCTGTGCCAATAGTCAGCTGTGCGGACTGTTCTGTACGACCCAAAAACAATAAACAAGATTCTAAAATCCACCTTGAAAATCGTGCCCAAAACTGTCTCGATTTTCGTGCCAAATCCGTACGGACTGTATGGATCTGTAGAGTTCGACCTCCCACAACAGAAAAATAACTCGACCCAAAAACACATAAAAAATTTTCCTTGGGATTTGTGCCCTAGCTCCTTGGAAAACGTGCCCTCTTTGCTGCTCACTTTCCTCTCTCAAGCTTACTCAGAAAATCTCTTTCAATCTCCTCTCGATGTATTCTCAACATGTCTTGCACACTACCCAATGCATTCTTTTATAGATCTGAAAATGACATTTTCCCTCCAAAGTGTCTTTTCACCTTCCCCAACCCTAAATCCAAAGGCCAAGATTATATCTTGCCTTTTCAAGATCAAGGGTCATGATCCATTCCTTCCAAAATGAATCACTTGAAATATTAAAGTGATTTCACTTTATTACATAAGTGTTTTATGAAAATAAAGTCACTTTAAAATTAGAAGGTACACTATATTAAAAAGTCACTTTATTAAAAGAACCACTTAAAACAACTTTATAAAAACTCATTACAAAGTTAAATATTTGGTAGTGTAAATATTAAGATAACATCCGCATACAAGACAAAACATGCGAAGCACCTCCCGGGCTAAAAAGCTAACAAAAATTGTATATTGATGAAACATTTATATGTGAATTAATTGGTTTTGACTTTAATTTATTTTAATATTAAAATTTGTTAAGCATTTTAGTATTTGCTAAATATTTTGTAATATTAAAATTTCTTAAGCATTTTAATATTTGTTAAATATTTTTCTATATATTTTGTATTTTTTTATTATTTATGTTTATTTAAAATTATAATTTATTAAACATTAGATTTTTTTAGTTTAAGGGTTTTTTTTTTGAATTTTTTTAAAATTTTAGAATATTTTGTTTAATTTTTATTTATTTTTAAAGTTTTTTTTAGTGTTTTTTTATTTTTTTTATTTTTTTTTAAAGGTTTCAAGTGTTTTTTTCATTAATTTTTTTTTAAATATATACAATTTTTTTAGATCACTCTTTTTTTGAGAAATGTTAAATTTTTTTCTTTTCTTTTAGGTTTCTTTTTTCCACCCTTTTTTTTAATGTTTTTCTTTTTGTTTAATTTGGGTTTTGAATTTTTTTTTAAATGTGTTTTTTTGCTTCATTACAAATTTTTTTTTGCAAAGATTTTTTTTTTTATTATTTATTTATTTTTCAATGTAAATTTAAGAAAAAAAAAAGTTAATAAATAAATTTTAAAGTGACCAGTTTGTATCCAATTTTGGGTTTTTTTTGGCATAGGGTTCTATTGTCAAAACTACGGTTTCAATTAGGTCATAATTAGCCATAATTTTAACGTTTAGACTTTTTATTTATTTTTAGTTAGCGTCACTTTTTTTATTTAGGTGTTAATTTTAAGGTTTTTCTGAGCTATTGTATGAGTTTTGAAGACCATGTTTGAAAAATGTTGTAATTTTGACCCCATTTGAAAAACTGGTGATGCCGATAGCACCACTTTTTGATTTGGGGGGTTGATTTTCATGTTTTTTATGCAAAAATATGAGTTTTTTGGGCCAGAGTTCTCGTTTTGAGGTCACAGTTCTCATTAAGTTGGTAACTATGTTTAAAGAGAAAAGTAAATTAATACACTTGTATTTATCATAAATTTTAATATCAACATATAATAACTGACGTACCACAGTATTGAAGGCGTTTAGATGCTCTGTCACCGAGTCTCCATCTTTCATCCTTAGGTTATACAACTTCTTCCGTAGGAACATTTCATTTACCAGGGAATTAGACTAATACAAAGTCCCCAACTTATCCCATAATGTATTGGTTGTAGCTTCCCCTGATACATTCAGTAATATTGAATCTGAGAGGCACAACCAAATTGTTCTCTTTGCCTTCTGATCCAACTTTTTCCAGTATTTTGTTGACGTTCTTGTAGGTGCAGTACCTGGATCCACCACGATCCACTAATCTTTGTGTACCATCAAATCCTCCATCTTGAGCTTCCACAACTAAAATGTTTGCTCATTAAATTTCTCGATCTCTATTTTCGAATTGCTCGCCATTTCTTTTCACATGAAGAATCAATACTGCAGATCTCCCACTGTAACAAGTCTTATCACAGACGCGAGCCAAACCCCTAACCACAAAAGCGCCCCCTTGAAGCCAATAATTGCTCTGATACCAGATGTAGATTTTAACCTTGTAAATTTAATTACAACAAATAGATTCTTAATAAAAACAAAAAAGATACAATGACACACACAAGCATTACACATAGATTTTTACTGTGGAAACTCAAACCGAGAAAACCAACAACTTGTTTAGAGTCACACCTCTGATCTTCTTTATTCATCATCTTTATTGTTTACAATACAATATACATATAAAATACCACGACATTCAAACCACTAATCCATTGACCCAGATTAGTCAACAACCTTAATTCCTTAACCGGAACTAGAAAACCATCAACAAAAATTGAGGATCGAAAAACCACAAAAAACAAACCAAAAATAATTCTCAAGGGTTCCCGCCCTCAAACCCCCACAAACCTTCCAATTGAGGGGTGCAAAGCACCCCCCAAACCCCCTTTGCTTCCATATCAATGTACAATACCCAGGATCAATTTTGCAAAGAATATAACACATACCCAACATACATCGCTATTAAAATATTATAAATAGTGGTTGAGTCAACTATAATTAAACCATATGGAAAACACCTAGACGTCCCTATTAAAAAATTATAAATAATGATTGATATACGTCACTATTATTATCAATTTTATTTTACACAATGGTGAATACTTTCTATGTAAAGATTGTGTATTTTTTTTTTTTTTTTATTTGGTTGAGCATATAAATAACAAGAGTTGCATGGCAACGCAGTCCCTGCCGAGTTAGTTGGGAAATACATGTTGAACAATAAAGCTTAATATAACTAAATGCACAAGTAATGAATATTTTTTGTCAAAAGATAATAATTGAGGGTTGTTTGTTATTCAAAATGTATAATGAACTGTAAGTTGAATGGAACTATAATATTCATAAATATAATAAATATATTACAAATATAATAATAAATAATATATTAGATAATAAATATAATATAAATATAATAATGCATAATAATAACTACAAAGTACAACTTTTTATATTTAGATGTGGTGATGGGTGAATTCATTGATTATGTAATTAATTCTACATATTGAAAGACGTGAAGGGAGCAATAACACTTCAATTCTATCAACCAATTAGAAATGAAAAACACAAATATTTTTATTATATTCAAAAATATATATTTGTTTTCCTATGTTAAACATTACATTGCATACACAAATTTATGGTAAAAAATAAATTAATGTCAAATCAAAAGCAAACTCATTGCTATAGTCCCATGACAGGGACTAATAACTCAAATAGTGACTTTATAATTTTTTAGAATTTATTTGTCAATTTTAAAATATACTTTATCTTTTCTTTTTTAAAACATCAAAATATTTACATCATCGCTTTTTAAAAAAGCATTAAAGGATTTACATGTCAATTTTTAAACGATGATGAAAAGATTTGCATATCAATTTAAAGTAGTTATTTTTAAACGATGATGGAAAAATTTACATATCAATTTAAAATAATTATTACATTAGAATTGATTCAATTGATATTAAATGCAATATCTTCAAATTATCCCAATTAATAGAATTAGCTTTATCTACATCATCATCATTATCTTTTACATCATCATCTTTTTTTAAAAAGCATTAAAAGATTTAAATGTGAATTTTTAAGATGATGGAAGGATTTACATATCAATTTAAAATAATTATTACATTAGAATTGATTCAATTGATGTTAAATGCAATATCTTCAAATTATCCCAATTAATAGAATTAGCTTTATCTTAAATTTAAAATGCAATAACTACACCTATCCCCATTAATAAAGTTAACTTTATCCCAAATAATGTTGGTTTCGCATAAGATGGTTGGTAAAACAAATTATGTTGAGATCATGTTAACATAGAGTGCAAATGCCGAAATGAATCAGGGTGGTTATGTCGCTGAAATGAATCAGGGTGGTTATGTTGTTAAAAAATCAAAAGATTTTTATTTGGATGGAAAATGAATACTTCAAAAGGGATTCTAGCAAGGGAAAATGTGAGTTGACATATGATGGGATGATGTGATGTCGAAGGTTGTGAAATACCCATTCATTACTAAACCAACCTCAATTGGTGTTTTTAATCTCCCAAGGACTATCATGGCATTTTCATTGGTCATTGGTACAATTAAATTAGAGGCTAGAAACCACTCGTTCAGATGAGATCCATAATCCAAAGTGCAAGAGAGGGTCATCACTTCAATAATTTGCAATAATTTATGAGATGTTATTCTCTAGTTGATAACATTTTATATGGGTGGGAAACAATATGGAACAAGTTTTCAATTGAGAGTGTGGTGGAATGGCTAGAAGATTACAATTGACATTGATATACAGAGGTTTGTTATAACCACATTGAAAATGACATAATGAGTTTTGGCGCATCATCCAAGTGATTCAAAATAACCGAGGAACAATTTATAATTTATGATATCATTACACCCATTTTTATTTATTTTCAAAGCTAGATAACAAATATTAAAAGTTCATTCATGGATGTTTTAGTTTCTTTAATATTGTCAAAAACAACTTCCTATATATTATGATAAAACTATTAAAAATATTTAGCTTATAGTGAGGGGGTAACATCCTAGTTGTTTTTTCAAAAGAAAAAAAACTTTATATTTGATATTTCAAATTAGAAATCAAAATATACATTAGCATAGCCTCTAGGTTGTTGTCCAAAATTCATAAAAGTCTACAACCTACCTAACCTCTACTTATTACAGTCATTAAGGAAACAGGTAGGTCCATATGTAAGGCGTCACGTCTAATTTTTTGAGAACAACAAAAAAGACCCATATTGACACATGGAAACACTCTCAATAGTCCACTACTTCCGAGCTACCATCCTAAACCAAATCAAAAGATTACTTATTCAAAAGAGAGATCTTCCCCTTGTAATACTTGCACTACCAATGATCCTTCCTGCAAAGAGAGATAAGCCTTAGAAAGAGAGACTACTTTTGAGTAGAATCCCCTGAGAATGGTAACATTCTAGTTTATCTAGAGATGATCAATACACTCGTTAGAAACTATAAAACCCCTTTATTATATCCTACTCCCATGTCACTACCCCATCCCACAAAGGAAACATCTCAAGGTCCAGTGGTCATCACACTTGACAAAACTAACAATGAATATCTTGTGATCCCACTTCAAATAACTCTTAAAACTTTTGAGATTTCTTGTTCAAGACTGTAAACTTTAGTTAACTCAATAGCATAGCAATTCATGTCAAAGCCCTTGCATTGCACTACAATTAACAATAGATTAGGTTTATCTAAAGTCTAAACTTGATGGGCAAATTGTTTCCATGTATCTATTTATTTAACTTCACCAATCATCCAAGCCTTCACTATTAAGTTTCTAAAGATTGCAAATGAAGATGAATGCTTATAAGACAATCAATTACATAAATGAAAGAAATAATGATTAAAAATATTTTGTTTATTGGCTAATGATTTAGAATGAGTACCTGAATACGTCTCTTGACTAACTTGGAAACACATCTTTGTAGCCTCTAATGTTATTGCAGAGTCAACTATCATAGAGTCCGTAACATTGAACTTGTCTAGGTTCAATTTCTATAACAACAACAACAAAAAAAACAAAAAAGACTCAAATGACTTAATTATGAGCTTATTTCCACAATTATGTGAAGGTTCCACTCATTAGTTATGGGGAATCTCTACACATATGTGAATTGAAATGAGTTAAATGTGAAAACTTGTTGAATTTGGAAGGTTAGGCCCATTGAATTCTATTTCCAATTTCAGAATATGGTAAAGTCCAAGCTATTACATTGCTTCTTCTTCATGTTTGGAGTGCAATTAACTTTTAAAAGAAAGTTAGTCCACAAGGGATAGTGAGCAATAACTACTTTTGGATCTAATGGTCATGTCATGTAGATTGATATACATATTTAATAATTTAATAGTTCATAGAGTTGGACTAATTAGTGTTTACGTATTTTTCTTAGGACAATTGAAGCCTTGTTGGATGCCTACATTACAAAGTGTGCACAATATATTTTTAGATGTCATTTCCAAGTACATGCACCCATGCATATTAACCCAAAATATATTATTGTTATTATTATTGTATATTTACTTTATCTCAAGCCATGCAACCTAATGTAACAAGTGTAGAACACCTTACACATGACAATCTAATATCAAGTTTTGATAGGCGATGTTTTACATGGTCAGTTTGTTACTGTATTTCTTCTATCCTTCACTATGCTCTATAACCGTAGAGTAGCTGCACAAAATAGGGTCCACAGATTCTTGCAATGGAAGGATGTTAGCTTGAGGGTTTCAATGCTTTGGGGACCATGATGGAAATAGAAATCATGCCTGACATATAGTGATAATCAAATCATTGTTTTGGCCTTTTTTTCTTAACTTTATCACAGGTCTTCTAGGCCTTAAATTCCATTTGGATTATCTACAAAGTAGAATCCTATGGCTTAAGCTTTGAATCCAAGAGAGATTACAAGCATAGAGGTTTGAAGAATGAGATAGAAGTTTTCATGCATTGCCAACCTATATAACCATGAGTTCCTTCTCAATTCCAACATATTTACCCATAGATCGTGAGTAGGTGGCGAAAGGTTGTTTAGAGTTCATTGTATTTATCAAAAATGTCTTCTAGCGAAACACATTTTGTGTGTTCTCTTTGGCTAAAGGTGGCTAAGGTTCCCCCCCCTATCCCCATAAAGGCAAAGTCTAACCGGAGCTTTAGTGATCAAGCATAAGATTGATTACCTCATGTATAGACATTGTATTCTTGGAGGTAGTAGAAAAAATTGAGTGGATCTTCTTGGAGGCACTGGTGGAATCAAATGTAATAAGAGTGCACAAGATATACCAACTTAAAATAGACTTGTGCTTAGTAGAAAACTATTTTTTTTTTCTGCCATGTGCTTACCTTATGGGTGAAAAATTAAAAAATTAATTACTAGTTTCTCACATGTTAACCCCTAATATTTTTTTGAAAATGGATAAAAGCAATGGCAGTTTAGCCCACCTACCTTATGTTTTCTCTTATTAAATATAAGGAACTAGTTTGTTGTATTTTTCTAAAGAAATTATGTCCCAAACTTTTTCATCCGTGTATAACAAAATTTTCATATCAATAGCTTTGTCATGACTTTACTGATTGTAGTCAGTAAAGATAGTGCATGGTCAATTTCATTACCTCTATAAAACATGTATGGAATCCTCCTCCATGTTCTTGTTTCAAGACTAAATTATTTGCCACGTGTAGGATATTCTATATTTCTGATCATCTTTCCCATTAAAATTTGTCCCTTTAAAAAACACCTTCAACATAATTACAATATTTTTTCCATATTTTTTCTTTTAATTTTATAATTTTAAATTAATAATATAAGTCAAAATAATAATGCAATTAATAATGTGATTTAAATAAAAATAATTCAATCTCATCAATATTTTAACTTCAAGCTACTCTACAATTATAATATCCATATTTTAATAGTTTGAATAATAATATCCATATTTAATAGTTTAAATTATAAATATTAATTATGTGAGTTGATATTCTAATTATGGGTTAAGGTTTGCTTTTCAAGAGCCCTTTCCCTTAAGAGAACACATTCGGCAAAATTAGTGAATTTTGATTTCTTAAATTATGTGTTTAATAGTTAAGAACGTGGGTTTCCTCTTAAGAGGTCACGTGTTCAAATCCAAAGGGGGGTAGGGTATGTACACCTATATAAACTTTAGCAGCCAAATCATTGTGCAAAGGGGGTCTCTTGTCCCACAAACAAGGAGGTCTCATACACCAATTTGGTATAGACTTTAGCAATCAAATCATTGTACAGAGGGGGTCTCTTGTCCGACCAACAAGGAGGTCTCATACACCAATTAGAAAGAACTTATAAAACTTAAAAAAAAAAAAAACATTGTTGACATCCTTGTTATCACAATCTAATCCAAACGACCTTAAAATTAGACTATTATTATTATTATTGCAACCTCACTATGTGTAAGCTTAAGGGTAAATATTATTTAAGGTGTAAAATGTTTTCTATATAATGTTGAAACCCATATATGAGATATTTAATATACTAAATTTACAAAAAGTACTTTTAATGTACTCAATTAATTACTTCAGGATTTTTAATTTACAAAATTTACAAAAGTATTTTTAATGTAGTTGATTAATTCCTTCTTACCCTTCATTTCAAATCCTGATATGAATATTTTTGAGAGAGACAATCCTCTCCATTGGTCAACAAATATAATATATCGTGAGGTATAACTTATCATCATTGTGTGCCAATCACATCTCTCTACCAACGGACTGCATTTTGTACGGCTCCGAGGGGTCAGGTCCAACGATTAAAATTGAACCCTTCCTAGCCCTTCCAATGGGTTCAAACCTGTCCTATAAGGGTAATTCAATAAACACCCTTCAGAAAAATGTATACTTTTGAAATCAATTGTTAGTTATGAAGGACAACACATATCATAAAATGTCAAAAGAATGGTCAAATTTTCAATAACTCATCAAAATCCCCACTTATAATGCCTGATTGGTCAGTGAGCGTTGGTTCATCACACGATACTTGTCTTTGGCATATAAAGACTAAAATCATCTCTATTCTAGCTGGCTCGTATCTACTCCCTGATACAATGTACTCTTTCCATGGTGTACCCATCCACAACATTAAATCCATCACATAGCTCACACTTAGATAAATATCCTACCACTGTATTGGCCTATGCATTATTTTATGTGTCACTTAATGAAAGCTTGCCAAAGAAGCTTAGACACCTTGTCTTTGTGAATCCCCACTTGAATTCGTGTGTTATGAGCATTGTTGTTTCTTGTCAATATAGGAATTGACATTGCATTTAGCTTACATTATGTTTTTGAATCCCACACTCACCATCATGTCATTTTCTTTGTTATTCTTTCCTCTGTCACTTTCAATAGTGTTATTTCCTTTGTGATTTTCTTTTTTCTAGCAACATTGACATTAGTGTGACCATACTTTGTAAATATTTTGAGAATGTCCCATAGCTCTGTTTCCCCCTACCTCATCCCAAGCCAAGATCAAGGAAACTTATACTTTGTAGCATTAATGCATGGAACAACATTTTTGACACGGTGGCATTCTCATGAAAGCTAAGGAGAAGGTAACATAAGTTTCATTCATCAAAATTATGCATTACGGATTATGAACTAACATTCCACTCTTTCATGCATTTTCGCATGCTTTGAGAAATAAAGTGAACAATCAATATCCTCCATAAAAATTTAACATAATTGGTGTTCTTGATGAGTAATTTCATTTAGTGGCATGTTTCTATGGATCTTTGGAAGCTCCAAATCATTAACATCTTACCTTAAATAATAAGCAATGGATGCATTCGTGCTAAATTGTCATGTTCCTAGAGGCCTATACTACAAGTAGGGTCTCTTTATTGCTTTTATAATGATGTTGATATAATTATCACCCTTCAATTATGGCCTCAAGATCTATTACAATTTTTCTTTTCTAATGAGATCTAAAATGAACATGATTCACATGGTCAAGAAGGATTGGGGTATGCTCAAAATATGAATGTAAAATGCATTGCTCATGCATCATATGGATACATAGATTGCATCCTCTTTTATATTGGTGTTCACAAAAAATATGATTTTGTGATTGTTGTTAAATTTTAACATTTTAAATAATTGGAAGGTAAATATTTTTTTTAGAATATTATTTTTGAAAGGTTTACTTAGTTTACTCTTGTCACAACTACCTTTCAGCTTTTCATAAGTAAAGAAAGGCTGAGTGAATATATACCCTTCAACTTGAAATTAAAAGTAGCTCTTCAAATTTGATCAAGGTCAGGTCCTTGTCCTTTCTTTCACTATATCGGAGACAGAATTTGTTTTTGATATTAAACTTATCGTGAAATAACCCCTCCCTTAGTTTTGTCCAGGCCTTATTACATTACCAAACCCAAAACTTAGAAAAAAAAAAAACCTTCAGACAATAACCCCTCCCTTAGAGCTTACCAAAAAAACCTTTAGATAATAACCCCTCCCTTAGTTTTTTACATTTCAGGCTATATTGTAAACTCCCTCAGGTTGATTGCAGGATCTTTTATTAAATAACTGAGACATGGCAAGTGAGACAGATCACTAAAAACGTGGAATAGAGCCCCTGAAACTGACAGACGTGGTCAGTCAAATACAGAATGTGGCAGATGCTCGGCATCAGTTAGTAATATATGCAACAACACCATTTACCTTCACTCAAACAATGCTCGGCATCAGTTAGTAACATACACAACAACACCATCTACCTTCACTCAAACATATCAAAGCCTTCATGTCATTGTCATTAGTTTTGTGGATCTACTCAAACAATTGGTGCAAAAAGTTATTCCTGCTAAATCTTAAATATTTGAGTAAAAAAAATAAAATAAAAGTTAGCTATACTATGTTAACAAAAAAATTTACAAATTAATTTTTTTAATTTAAATGGAAATTTTAAAAATATAAATTGATAAAAATAATATATTAATAAAAATAACATTTTTATCATAAAAACTAATATAATTTTATTTAAATGTATATTATTAAAAATATCATTTTTATATTAAAAAGGAAGAATAAAGATTTATTTAATAAAAATATTAATAAAAATAACATTGTTATGTTATTATCCAAAGAAGAATAAAGATTTATTTATACTTACAATAAATAAAGATTTATTTATATTTAATAATATTTAGAGAAGAAAATTTATAAAAATAAAACATTTATAAATCAATTAATCTAAAACTTACTCTAATGTAAACTTCTAAACAAACAAAATTAAAATTATAAATATAAAATTAGATAACATAAAATTAAAAATACAAAAAGATTTTACTTGTTTAATTTTTAGTTGTTTGAAAATCTTTGCTTATCTTTTTATTTGAGATATTCAAATCAAAAAATTAGATTTTAATTATGCCGAAGGCATATTTAGTGTGAGGTTTTGTAGAAAACCTGTCAATTGGTTGACAAGTTTTCTAAAACCACATTTTTTTTTTTTGATCTTTTTACCTTAAAAACCATCTACACATAAATTAATAAAACCACCCGCACAAAGTAAATGGTTGTTGACTTCTGTGACTGCGCTTTAAATGTATAGGTATAGGTATAGTTGATGGGTCGATCCATGCATATTAATGGCGGTTGTGCGGGGGCTTCATTCTCTGAGGTCATCGCCTCTACATCTGCTGCACCGCCTTCTTCACCTACCTTCTACACCCAACAACTGTCACGATGGTCTGGCAGCGAATTAGCTAGTTATTCATTTTTCTCTGGCGTTACAGCAGCAGTAGGATTGCATTATGTGTTTTGTATCGTTTTCCCGGGCGACCTGCAAAGACCTATTTGGGTTTTCGTGGGACCAAGGGGAAACAATAATACTTTGTTCAATCCATCTTTTCTCTGCTTTGTTGACTCAACAAGATGTCAGAGAATTAATGGCCTTTACCCAACAAGGTGATTTACCCAGCGAACTGTATCATTCTTGTTCCCCGGAGCTAATCCTGCTAACAGAGACAAAGGGGATTCAGATTTTGTTGATGTCTTTTTGTCACTGCAGGGAACTAAGAAGCTTATCGATAGTGACATGGTGGTCGTTCTCTGGGTATGCCCACAGCTTTTGCTTCTGTATTGAGTATTGGTTTTACTTCAATTTTAATCTAACTTCATTTTGTTTCACTTGAGTATGTTGCAAATCATTCCTGGATTTGTGTCTTTAAAGTATTGGTTATATTATTGCAGACTGCATAGACATTATGTACACACACGCACTTACTCTGTATTGGGTCCATTGAATATGGATATTAGCATAGACCCAACTAAAATTAGGGGTTAAATATGCACCACCAAATTACAAAGCTCCACGATGTTTATATAGAGTTCAAATAACTGACCCACATCTTAAACACTGGAATTTAAGAACCTAGAGCTTCAAGAACTAGAGGTGCATATCGGATTAGGTGGGTTTTTAGAGGGTAAAATAATGAGTAGGGCCCAAAGAAATGATTCGATTGCGTGCAGGCAAATAATTGTTTCACCCAATGATGGTGTGGATGCATTTTATTTAGTCTGGATCCCAACAATTAAAAAAGGTGTTTTGTTGGCCTTCCACTCTCAGGCAGCGATTTGATCCATCCAACGTTATTTTGCTGGGAGTAAAGGGAGCAAATGCATGATTCCCTGGAGCCAATTCTCAACGCTTGGCTAGACTCATTGCAGGAGCAGTTTTGGCTGGAGAGTTGTCTCTCATGTCTTCTTTGGCTGGGGGATAGCTTGTCAAGAGCCATACGTAGTACAACAGATCAAACTAGGATATCAAAGCGACCCGAACCCAAGATTGTATATGAAAATAGGGATGTCGATATACGTTGTGCACTTCACAACTACTCATTTTTCTATATCTATGGTGTTTGAAATGCTCAGCCTCTTACGCATCAAGGACTTCAACTGGATTCTCGAATGGGCCATAGACCGGCTCATTCAGCGGCTGGATGTCGAGGCATGAGACAACCAGGGAAGCATGTGTATCTTGGCTTCAGTAATGGAAATTGTTAATTGGCTGCAGCGTTCAAGTTGTGTAATTTCAGACAGATTTGTTCCTTCTCACGGGCTGACTTCAATTTTTTTTTAATTAATAATGAAAACAAGGGATATAATTTTTAAAACATAGGTGCAAACATTCATTTTTACATTTTTATGGACTTTGAAGAAATATTTGCATGTTGTGTTATATAATTTTTCAACAAACTTTACACTTTCATATTTTAATAATTCACAAAAGATGTGCTTAAAAATTATAAGAAAAATTTAGCTGTTGGATATTTGTTGTATATTTCTACTTGAAAAAATAGTTTTGCTAAATGACATTAATAATATAATTGTTTTTTTAACAGGGACAACTGTTAAAGTGGGTAGGCTGTCCAATGGGGGATTAGATAATTTGGTGTTTTTAGGGTTAACCAATGTGTCGAGACAAAGAGGTTCAGCTATTCCTTCCCTTCTAGATTAATTAAAATCAAGTCATGTACTCGTCGACGACAATTGCGCTTCCTGGCATTTTTATTTGGGGAAATCTCCAAGGGATTATTGCCATGAATCCAGAGCTCTCAGTTATTTGGTTTCTTAATGTAATGAGTGTATGTTTCATACTGCAGTGAAAGGAATACACTTTATTTTGTGATGGGTTCCAACACCGAAATCGCTGACTATTATTATTATGAGTTGTCCTCTACCACAAGAAAGAAAAATAGTGAAAACCAGTCAATTCGGTTTAGGTTTAGTTTGGATGGTTGTGAGTAATGCTGTTATCCTCCTAACTCTGGTTCAAATCCCATAATGACATGAATAAAAAGTTCATAATGAGTATGTTGTAATGGCTTCGAGCCTATTTGTATTGAAAAGTTGTCTTTGATTCAAAATTGAATAGCAAGGCAACAACGCATATATATTTTCTGACAGAATTGTCTGTTGTAGTTTCAAGACAATACTTTTGAGAAGTTTTGGCTAGTGGAAAGAGGGTTAACCCAAAAATATTATGGACCATGTCTTCACAATTATAGATAGAGTTATGGCCTATGGTCATAAATTGCAATTAAATTTTGTAATGCTTCAATTTTTTTTGGGGTGTTTGGAAATACAATTCAAAGCTCTGTTTACAAGCTCTGTTTACGGTCGGGGCCGAATTAGACGACAAACAGATACACAAATTGAGATTGAAGTCAGGATGTTCTTCCATGTTCCAAGCTATGGGCTTGATAGGTGAACTTTCCAATCGGTGGTGTTGGAGCAAGTCTGTTATCTCCGACGTTGTAGGGTTCTGGAATGCCAGAATTTCGTGGTCAATAGCAGGCAGAGAAATGCAGGTATTATTGAGTTGACTGAGGGGATGATGGGTATGACAGTTGAGTCCCTTGCTCAACAATTTTCTTTTCATGTGGGTGTTCCAGTAGCTCTTTATCCTGTTGACCGTCCGCCCTAGAAATCTCCATGCAATAAGAACCCACCTGTACAGTTTCACAGACTGATTAATATCAGTTCGATCCATAACTGGAACTTCAAAATTGAGATTTTCATGATAGATCCATGTTTAATATGTTTGTATAGATAAGGGAATCCATCGGAGCTTTCATCTCTTTCCGCATCTCAGCATCCCTACTATCGGAAGATCAAGAAACATTACATATAATCTTTGAAATAAATTTACAATGAGCTATTGATTCCATTGAAAAAGAAGAGCACATGCAAGCAACCCGTGACCTTGGAAAGAGAACGCCAAACCCCTTTATCCATCGGATCCTGAAGCTCTTTCCGCATCTCAGTAGCCCTACAATCGGAAGATCAAGAAACATTGCATATAATCTCTTAAATCAATTTAAGAGCAGCTATTGATTCCATTGAAAGAGCACATGCAAGCAACCTGCGGCCTTGGAAGAGAACGCCAACTCCCTTCCACGTGGGCTCGAAGGTGAGAGATGAGGAAATCGTCTTATTGTTTAGTCCATGCCCCTTTGTTCCATTGAAAGAGAAAAGGAAAGCAACCTATGGCCTTGGAAGAGAATGCCAGCTCCCTTCCCCATGGGCTCGAAGGTGAGCAATGAGGCGATCGTCTTCTTGTTTAGTCCATGCCCCTTTGTTAGTCTAAGCTTTCTCACAACACACAGATCTCTCCATCTTTTCACAGAGAGAAGTATAATGAAGATGCAAAGGGCTAGAACCGGTGACCACTCTCAATGGAATACACAACCTTCATGGTGACCATAATGACCCTTCTCATAGACACTCCTTGTGCGTGACGATGTGCAACTCCTGCAACACTTAACATGCACTCGGTGATGATTTGGGTGTGTTTTTAGTTGCATTTGTTTTTCTCTATCGGGCTTCAAAATTATATCTGTTGATTCTTGTCATGGGTTTTAGCTCGCTTTTTCATGGTAGAGATTGTTGTAATTTTGACACCCATTGAAGTGATTTTTTCCTTTATTTTTTTGTGGGTTATGGAAAGATTAGAGGGAGAATTTTATATGCCTACTGTTCATCATATTCTCTGTTGTTTGCATCTTTTTTACTGAGGTTAGTCTTATATATATCTGCTAATTCTTTTTTCTGGTTTCAGATTTATTTATATTTAAATGTTTAATGGGATGGAAGCCATGGAAACGATTGTGTCTTCTGTACTTGATTGATGAGCATAGTTGCTTGGTCTTTATGCATAAATATATCACATCATTGAATTTCTTCTTGATCGTGTCATATTAGTAGATCCATTGAAATCATAAGAAGATAAACCTTGATAATCAAAAAATTGTGAGTAGCCAATGTAGATCTCCCAAGCCAAAACCAGAATGTTGTTGCCTAATAAACGTGGCTTAGCT
>ML803858.1:259458-271007 GCA_009831015.1 Picea engelmannii | reverse complement strand
GTATGCTTCTAAAACTTGACCTTTCAAAAGATTTTGACAAATTAAGCTGGCATTATATGAAAGCGCTCCTTTCGACTTTTGGTTTCAATAGGGATTGGGTCTCATGGATAATGAATCTCATTTCCTCAACCTTCTTCTCAATCCTTGTCAATGGTTTCCCCTCTCAAACCTTCTCCCCCTCAAGAGGGATAAGGCAAGGCGATCCTCTATCCCCTTTTCTTTTTGTCTTAATGGCGGAAGGACTAGGACACTACATCAAGGCCTCCCTCTCCATGAATTACAACCAGTAGCCTCCCATAGCTAATATGTCGATGAGACACTACTAATGAATACCCCCACATCGCAAGAAGCAATCAAACTAAGCTCCATCCTCTCTAATTTCAGTGAAGCCTCATGCACCACCTTTAATCTGGCCAAATCACAACTCTTATTTTTCAATACTCCTGTGGCAATTCAACATCACCTTTCTCAAATTTTGAATACCCCTATCTGCACTCTGCCCTCTCGCTACCTGAGACTCCCTCTTTTTGACTCAACAACCAAAAACATCTCATGGGACTCTCTCCTACTCTCCATCACCAACCGTCTTAGCAACTGGACCTTTCGCTCCCTCAACCTTCTAGTTAGAATCGTTCTCTTAAATTTAGTCCTCCAAGCCATCCCAACTTACCTCTTTTCAACCCTAGTTGCCTCCCAATCAGCCATAAAGAAAATAATGAATCTGCAAAGAAACTTCCTATGGCATGGACACAACCCAAACAAAAAATGGGCCTTAGTCAGCTGGGACAAAGTTTGCAAGCCTAAATTTTCAGGTGGTCTGGGCCTCCGGGACCCTGGTAAATTAAATAGCACCATGGGAGCAAGAATTTGGTGGAGATGGCTCAAAACTCCAACAGAGCTCTGGAAATGAAAATATGCCCCAAATACACACCAAAATTAACTTATAAGAATGAAGGGGCAAATTCAGGGCTCCAACATCTGGAATGCGGCCTGGAAATATCGACTAGTCATACAGGAACATGCTTTCTAGGAAGTCTGCAATGGTCAGAGTTCCCTATTTTGGATGGATTCCTGGAAGCAAATGCCACCCGTACGACTGGAAGACAATCTACAAACCTACGAAAATCACATTCAAGATCTTGCCACTCTCAAAGTGGCAGATCTGTGGACATAAACCCCCAACGACTCTTCTTAGTGAAGCTGGAAATAAACTCCTCAGGAACTCCAAGTGGTAATGAACTATGACCCGCAGCACTGGATACAAGATACAACCCACAGGCGAATCATAAAAAGCACAGACCCAAACATTCTCAGACGGGGATACACACCTCATGGAAGCTTCACTCTCAAGGATGGCTAAACTCTTCAAGAGAATTTCCACAACCTTCAGAAAGACAACATCTGGACAACAATATGGAAATCAAAACTCTAGCCCAAAATCTTTACTTTCCTCTGGCTTCTCTTACAGAACAAGATCTTAACCTGGGACAATCTCCAAAAACGAGGTTTCATTGGCCCCTCGATCTTCCATCTCTGTCATATCCAAGCTGAAACCATGGAGCACCTCCTAAATAACTACCTACTCAGTGAAAACATCTAGAACCAGGCCACTTAGCACATGAGAAGAACCAAACGAGTCAAAAATAACATCATCAGCACCATCAGGGATTGGGGTTCTGGTCCCTTCAAAAGTCCTATCTTGAACAAAACCTGAAAAATCTTACTAGGCTTCATAATGTGGAAACTATGGAAAGAGAGAAACATAAGAATCTTTCATTCCCAGACTTCTCCTCCTACCCTCCTCTGTAATACAATCCTCCAGCATCTTCAAGAAACTCTTCAACTTCATTCATGGATCAAGGAAGACTTCCCCATTGACCCAGGTGAGATCTCGATGCTCAACTCCTGGGGCTTGTCGTTTGCACACTCCATCCCTCCTCAACAACCCCCTCTATTTTCAAAAGCCCTCAGTCCCTCTAAGTGGTCCTTCCCCCCCTGCCAAGCTTCCATAAGGTCAATTTTGATGGTGCATCAAAAGGAAATCCAGGACACTCACGCTATGGAGCGGTCATAAGAAACATCTTGGGCCAAATTCAAAGTCTCACTGCAGGAAATCTTGGACACGACACCAACAATTCAGCAGAAATATGGGGTCTCATAAAAGGGGTGAAAATGGATCTTGATCAAAACATCACCTGTCTGATTATTGAAGGAGACTCCAAAATTACAATAGACTTGGCCACAAAAATCTTGAATGGTAGAGATCCAAGGAAAATCACTCCCATCTAGCGTCCCCTTGGCCCTCTTCACAGCTTCCAGACTCTTCTGAGACCTTCTCTAACTCTAACCCCCTCTCACATTAGATGAAGTGCAAACAAAGTTGCAGACAGACTGGCTAATGCAGGGGTTGACTCAATGCAACAGATCACTATCCAAGATCCTAGGCAGTCCCAAAGCTCACCCCTATGGAAACAATGCAAGGAGCTTTCCCAACTGGATGGCCCCAATCTGGAAGGGGGCCCACCTTCGTCCACCTAGAATTCCTTCCAAGTCAGAAATGATCTAAACCTCAGGTGAGAGGGCAACAATAAGCATCAACGCAAAATATCAACAGTCGACAGATGATTTCAGGACCTCGGCAATCGGGAGTCGCAAGGTTGAAGGATGTTGTTTCTCAAAGTCGTGAAAAGTGATAGTGGATCTGGACCGTCGATGCCAAAGGAGTTCTGGACCGTCGATTTGGTCCCATTGATCTGAAGCGAGAAAATTTCAGAAACTAGGCTATCGGGAGTTTGATGCATGAAAGCATCTATTTCCCAAAGTCGTGAAATGCGAAATCATGATAAACGAGATCAGATCAGGACCGTTGGTATCGGAAGAGATATGGACCATCGATTTGGTTCCATGGATCCGACACGATAAAATTTTGGGATCTCGACTATCAGGAGTCCAAAGCATGAAGGCAACTATCTCCCAAAGTCACAAAATCACGAAATGCGAAATTGCGATAAGCGAGATCAGATTAGGACCATTGGTACCAGAAGAGATCTAGACCATCGATCGAGTCCCATGGATCTGACGCGTGGAAATTTTGGGATCCCGACTATCGACAGTCCAAGGCATTACGGTAGCTATCTCCCAAAGACGCGAAATTGTGATATGCAAAATCGCGATAAGCAAGATCAGATCAGGACCATTGGTATCAAAAGAGATTGGGACTGTTGATCTGGGCCCATGGATCTAATGCAAGGAAATTTTGGGATCTCGGCTATCGGGAGTCCAAAGCATCACGGTAGCTATTTCCCAAAGTCGCGAAATCACAATATGAAAAATCACGATAAGCAAGAATAGATCACGACCGTTGGTACCAGAAAAGATCTGGACCGTTGGTATCATAAAGGATCTAGCGTCGATCTGGTCCTGAAGGACCCGCTGATAACATTTTGGTGTAAGAAGATAGGTGCAGATCTTTTTTTCTGTTGTAAGCTTTTAGTTGCAATTAATATACGACTCTTTTATTCACACACAAAAAATAACATTTTCTTTTGCTAATAAAATAATAAGGAAATTTTCTTTTCAAAAAAATATTTTCTTTTGCTAATAAAATAATTTTCCTTTTCCTAAAAAATCGTTTTATTTTGAGAAGAAAATAATTTTCTTTGCTAGGATAAAAAGATATACCCATAGAGAATTTGAAGTTTCCACAAAATGTCAAAATCCCAAAGGACAAGACAACCAAGGTTTTGAGTAACAGAAACAAGTTGAAACTGTTGTGGAGAAAGTTTGTTATTTTATGTTGCCTATGTATTTTATATATGTATGTTTCTCACCCTTCAATATTATTTTTTATTAGTCTAAATGTTTTATGTTTTTTTTTTCTTTTTTTTTCAGTGATATTTTTCCACAAAAATCTGGCAAGAAATTATTGGATCTGTAGATTCTAGTGGTTAATTCTATTTAATCCAAGTGTTTTGGAGTTTTTTTAGCAAGTTGAATCCATTTCTACATTAACAACAGAATATCGTGAACATAATATGTTAATTTTTTTTTAACTGGCCAAAATTTTGTTTTGACATCATTCTAGAATTCAATGAACATTCATTTACAAATAGGAAAGCACCTTAACAGAACAAACATAGCCGAACTATTTTCATCTTATTCTAGAATTTTACACACACACATATATATATAGTTTAAATTTGAGTTGTTAATTTTGTATAATTCAAATGGTCCAAGAGTTTTTCAGCAAGCTGAATTCATTTTTTCATTCAAAAATGCAATTTCAACAACAAAACAATATGATTTCTTGCAAATTTATGCACCAAATTCCCACTAAAAAACCAAAACCTAAATCAATTAGACAAAAGTATATATATATATATATATATATATATATATATATATACCTTCAATCGTTGGCGTAGATGCTCCAGTACTCCCTCTCCCCACTGAAGATTGGGACAATAACGGGCATCAAGCTCCTCCAAAGAGGAGCATTGCTCAACATCCGGTAGCTCTCGTATCTCAAGACAAAGATTAATACTTAATCTTCGAAGTTTTGTGAGCTGTCCCAACCCTTGTATGCTCTTGAGCTTGTAAGCTTCACGAACTATCAACTCTTCCAGAGATATCAGATGTTCCACGCCCAACAGTTCTTCTATCTCATAGCAACCAACAACATGTAGTAGTCAAAGCTTTGTGAGTTGCCCCAACCCTTGTATGATCTTCAACTTATAAGCTTTAATAACTCTAAACTCTTCCAATGATATCAGACGTTCCACACTCGACAATTCTTGTATCTCACAACAACCAACAACATCTAGTAATCAAAGCTTTGTGAGCTGCCCCAACCCTTGTATGCTCTCGAGATTCCTGCAATCATAAATACTCAACTCTTCCAACGATACCAAATGATGGGCACCTGGGAGTTTTCGTATGTTGGGGCAATCATAAACCTTTAGCAATCTAAGCTTTGTCAGCTGCCGCAACCCTTCTATGCTCTTGAGATTCATACAAACAACAACTTGTAACTTCTCCGAATTTTATATAGTGGGAAGATTATGTATCTCTTCGCATTCAGAAACAAATCGCTGTCCCAACTTTGTGAGCTGCCCCAACCCTCTTATTCTCTTGAGCCTTTGACAAACATCAACAGTCAACTCCTCCAGATATATCAATGTTTCAAGACTTGGTGATGCAGGAGCATCACCCACGTCAAGCGAGCCAACGCGGAATGCAAGGGACAGCTAGACGCGCCAACCAAAATTTTGAAAATACCTTGAAGTTGATGCGCCAATGTATAAACGATATCATTTAATGAAAGCGCCTTTTGAATATTGTAATCAAACCTTGAGCGTCTCGCTCTCGTCTGAAGTAGATGGAGGCTTTTATAATAGTTATTGCAGGTAGGTATAATTTAATATTAGATTAGACAGTTTTAGAAGAAGGAGGGAAAATGGATATAGACACCCTCATTGTGCATTGTAACATAATTCAGGGAATAGTTAGAAGAATCTAGAGCATTGAGAAAAGAAGCAGAGAGCTGTGTAGAAACACCCATGTATAGTTATTTGGATTAATAGAAGAAATTGATTCAAGTTCATGGCGTCGTGTTTGTTCTCTGTGTATGTGTGTTAATTGATAGGCTCATGAGTATTTACTTCCTGCTATGCATTTGTTGTCATGCTGTGTATATGATTTCATGTGTTGAGATTGAAGTTTGAAAGGAAGTAGAAGAAATGAGTTTTAATTGTTTCTCTATCTGAGCAAGGATTCCTGCAAGGAGTGCAGTTGAAGTCGTCCACAAGGAGTGCGTTGACAGAAGGCTCAGATAGTGTAACTCTTGTTCTCATTCACTCAGAAGTGAAATTTGGTTATAGGAGCCATGCAAGGAGTGCGCAGGCCAAGTGAAGACTCAGAATTGTGAATCTGAGTGAAGAGTTGAAGGACTGCCACCGTAGGTGTGTGCATAATCAAGAAGTTCTCAGATATTTCAAAAATATCTGAAGATTGCCGCAAGGAGTGCGTGCAAGGACCCTTTTCGAGAGTGAAGTTTGTGTGGAAGCTCAGGAGGGATAAGTCCCTTAGGTTCATCGAAGAGAAGCACTGGAAGTTCGTGCCGTGGAGTGTGTAAAAACAGGCATTGCACAGTTGCACTGCAGGAAGACAAGTTCCGTGGAGGAACACTTAGTTATTTTCAAGAAATCCTCAAGGAGGAAGGAATCGACGGTTAGGGTCTTGTGGAGAGGACTGGTGAAAACCCATCAACCGTTGGATCTACCAAAGAAGAAAAGAGGTTACGGTCACGTTGGGAGTCTAAGCTCCAGGATTCGTGAGCCATTGGATCGTGGATCAATTACCCGTCAGCCGTTGGATCTGACAGAAGTTGCACGAGGGTTACCATCGGGATTCGAAGGATCGGTAGTCCAGTGGTCGAGTGTTTTTCGACATTTGAAACCCCGAAACCCTGGGAAGATCGAGATTGTCCGTTTGTGGGATGCATGGTGGATATCGAAGGCATCAGGATATCCGGCATCGAGAAATCGGAGTTCCCGAGGACAGGAAAGTTGGAACATTACAAGTCCCGAAATCTCGGAGAAATCGGGACCATCCATCTGAGGAGGACGCGTGGAGGCAATCAGCGCCAACAGGGAAAGTCCCGACAAGAAGTCATCCATCGGTGTTTGGAGCCATCGGGATATCGGGGATTCCGGTGACAAAGTGCTTATGCACTTTGGTTTCGCGAACCCCGAAACCCCGACGAGGAGGAAGGTACAATTGTGCGACCAGATGTCAGCACGACAGAAATGAGAAAGGCACCGTAGTGGAAGCCAGTTGTCAGCCTAATGGAGAATCGGGAATCCCACGGGTAAGGGTTTTGCAGCATTTGAAACCCCGTAGCCCCGACGGGGACAAGACCGTGGTCACGGGTAAACGGTCATATGGGCCAAGGCCTATAGCCCGGAGGCTAGCGTGAAAAAGGCACGTCGGGATTCGAGAAATTGCGAGTCCTGAGGCATGTGTATTTCGACATTGGAATGTTCGAAACTCCGATGGGAGTTATGACAGAGGTCATATAGAAGCCGATCGTATGGACTAAAGGTTTAGCCAGGTGAGGGCTAAAGAAATAGAGGAGCGCATCGAAGATCGGGGATCGGTGATCCAAGTCGCCAGAACATCATAGGCGTCAAGATCCCGATAACGGGAACCCCAATAACAAAGAAAAGAGGCCAACGTTGATTTCCCGATCATTAAGGGAGGTCATTTGGAGAGTTGTTGTGGGTGTGGAAAATTCTCGAAAGAGAATCAGAAGAGCTTTTCAGTTCTTCGGGCCGAGGAAGAAGAAAAGGTCCTGTGAGCGGACGTGCCCCGAGGGTGCGCCTGCGTCACTTGGGAGCTCCTCTACGTTTGCACAACCGAGGATTTTGAGATTTTGAAGTTCTGCCAGACCACAAAGCCCTGCTATTTGCGTCAATTCTTCACACCAAGCCAAGGACAAAACTTGAAGGTTTCAGGAAAACACCTTTAGGAAAGGCTACCTCCGATATTTTTGTGCAGTGCAACCATAACTCCTTGAGCCCAAGCATGCATTGGTCACTGGAGGAGTCCAAATTATCGAATAATAGTAGTCTATCCATTTCTCTTTCAACCTTTTTAAATGGAAATTCTAACAACGGGCATTCATCTACTCTTAAAATTTCCAGATTATTCAGCTTCATAAGATTTTGGGGCAAGTTTTCTATTCCACGTTTCCATAGGTACAATTTTTTCAACTTAGTCAACAATCCAATGGATTTGGGAAAACATTTCAATATGGGCAAATCACGGAGTGACAAATCAGTCAAACTCTCGAGGAAACCGACCGAAGCTGGCAGAACTTTTAACAAATCGCTTCCTAATGCGAGAGTTTCCAAATTGTAGAGGTCTCCAATACCGCTGGTCAATTCATTCACTTTCTTACAGCCTGAATGATCCATGTATTCCAGTGTTATAATATTTGAAAGATCCAAGTAATCCAACCTTGTAATATTTCCAAGTGCTCCATTAGAGATGGTCAAATTAGTTGGAAATTGTAATTACAAGTCGGTGAGAGCTTCACATCTCCGCCGATTTGTCTGTCATTCAAAATTTGTCAGTAGCCGAAATGTCAGTCAGACAGTCTGGCAGTCTGCAGTGCAAAGTCGCACGTTTACTCAAAATTCAGTCGACAAACATGAGAGCTATAAATGAAACCGATTTCTATCTTCTCGAATTAAATTAAATGGTTGAAGAGTCAGTCATAATTATTGTAGTGTTTAATGTTGAGTCTGTCTTAGCTTCTGTAGGAAGTCATAGCCTGTGTTTATATAAGTTTGAGTCTCTTAGTTAGTAAAATAAAGGATGATGCATTTAGATACTGAAGAGAAGCAGTTGATGCACATAGAAGAAGCAGAGAGGTAGAAAGAACCAACAAGAGGAAGTATTAGAGCCGAAGCTAATTTTGTCATTGTATTCTGTAAATCGTGTGCATTGCGTCAAAGTATATTAATATCAAGTACTTTGTGTTTTTGACAAGTTTTTCTGTCTTATTTCTGAGATTACGTGCTAAGCATAGCACCGTTTTATTCCGCACTCGTAAACCATTTTATTAAGTGTGTGTATTCACAACGCACAACAAATTGAGCAGTTTGTGAACTGCGCAGTGGTCTCGAGAGCTATATCGCGTACCCTGTTTGGTGCATAGTATTTCAAACTGTGTTGCGCAGAGTAGTTTGTGTGCTCCCCTTTCAACCCTTCAAATTGGTATCAGAGCAGGTTCTATCAGAACAAGTTTGTCCAAGCAAAAACTCTGTTGAAAGTGAAATATGTCTTCTACCTCAAATCTGCAACCTCCCACTTTTACAGGCAAGAATTATGAGATGTGGTCCTTGACCATGAAGGCTTTGTTCCGAGGTCAAGATGTATGGGAAATGGTCGAGAATGGTTATGTGGAACCAACAGATCAGACACCATATAATGCTCTCACACAAGTTGAGAAATATGTCTTGAAAGATCAAAGAAAGAAGGATGGAAAGGCGTTGTTTTACATACATCAATCCATGCATGAGAGCATACTTCCAAGAATTGCATTAGCAAAGCAAGCCAAGGAAGCATGGGACATATTACAAAATGCTTATCAAGGTATGGACAAAGTAAAGACTACAAAACTTTAGATTCTTAAAAGAGATTTTGAAACCATGTCAATGAAAGAGTCAGATATTGTAGATTCATTCTACACACACGTCATTGGACTAATAAATCAGATTAAGTATCATAGTGAAATCATAGAAGACAGAAAAGTTGTTGAGAAAGTGCTTATGAGCCTTTCTAAATTTGATGCTCTTGTTGTAACCCTAGAAGAAGGCAAAGACCAGAGTCAGTTCAACCTAGATGAACCGCAAGCTTCCCTCATCAATCATGAAAATAGATTGAACAGGTCAAATATGTCATTAGAGAATGTTTTTTCCGCACAATCATCTATAAGTCGTGGAAGAGGAAGAGGGAGAGCTAACTCTAGAGGAAGAGGAAGAAGTTTCGACAGAAGTGGATGCAATAGCAATCCTGGAAATACTGGGGGACGAAGTCAAAATCCAAGTACCAGCTAGTCAACTTGTTAAAGAACTGACAAATCTAAGATTCAATGTCATTACTGTAAAAAGTATGGACATTGTGCATATGAGTGCATAAAGAGAGAGTATAATCAGAACAAGCAAAGTCAGGATTAGTCAAACATCACAAATAACCAAACTCACCCTATGTTTATGGCGTGAGTTGCAGTTGTTCCTAAATCATAAGAAATGCCTAATATAGTGTCACCAGTTGAATGTAATGTTGCTCAAGAAATTTCATGTGACATATGGTACTTAGATTCAAGATGCAGTAACCACATGACAGGAAACATAGAACTGTTTTCTAGTTTGGATGAGTCAGTCCAGACCAAGGTTACACTTGGAACAGATATCCAAGTCACTGTCTTAGGCAAATACAATATAAACATTTTAACCAGACAAGGAGAACATAGAGTTATGTCTGATGTATATTATGTTTTTGGTCCGAAGCATAAGCTGATGAATACAAGACAACTGTTACAAAAAGGATACAGAATCTACATGGAAGATAATCATTGTGTGACTATGGATAAATGCCCAAGCAATCTACTTATTGCAAAAATCTAGATGACAAGTAATAGAATGTTCCCATTGACATTAAAGCCAGTCATGAAGAAGAACACAATGCAAAATGTTGACAAAAGAAAAAGTGCACAATTTGACACTGCATTTACAACATAAAATGTTGGATTACTGAGAGGGGGGGTGAATCGGTAATAGAGCAATATAATCCTTTTTAACCATATAATCCAAGTGTTATATCAATGTAGCATTATCATCCAATAACTATAGAGTAAATAAGCAATGAACAAATGAACAATCATACACACACAGTACACCAGTTTTTTACGTGGAAACCCAAAGCGGGAGAAAACCACAGAATGTTTTTTCTTATATGTCTTGAAGAATTACATTCATTGGAAGCACCAACTTCCTTTGTTTTCTAGCTGTAACTGGAAGGAGGATCCAACCCCCTAGTTTCTCAGGCTACAGCCTTAGGGAAGCTCCAACTCCCCAATTCTTTGGCTACAACTAGAAAGAGGCTACAACCCCCTATGTTCTCTGGCTACAACCGGAATGTGTCTACAACTACATGTCCTTGCCTCGTCCAATCGTCTGACGTATAAGTAGAATGATGGAACCACTGTCACACTATCATTGTGAGATATACTTCCATAAACCTATACCAAACAACCTGTACCAATAACTTGAACCATGCATCAACCATACATCAACTTGTACCTCAACTTGTAATCAACCTGTACCATAAACAAGTGCATCAACCATGCACCAACCTGTACCTCAACCTCTAATCAAGCTGTACCATAAACAAGTGCATCAACCATGCACCAACCTGTACCAACCAACATGTCACAACAACTTGTCCAAACAACCTATCACAACAACCTGTCTCATTAATTTTATCAACCAAATAGGATCTACTCACCAAGACCAATCACCAAGACAACTCTCCAAGATGTACATCAACCAAGTATAACAAAACAACTCATAATCATCACCAAGATCAATATGTGCTTCTAATAATACAAGTATGCTACATCATCCATAAACCACATGTCAACAATACTACCAATAAGTGCCTTCAACCATGTACCAAGTATGTACCAATCATGTATCAACTACTCATCAACTGTGACTCATCAATATGTACCAACATCATCGACTATACACCTCATGTATGTGCCAACTCATCAAATGCTTGTCTCAACCATGTACCCGACATGTACCTCAACCAAATGTCTTCATCAATTTCATCATCCAAATCTGATTTGTAACTCTATAATAGCCCTGGTGTTAACGATATTTCTTGTAGGGGGGGGGGGTTAAAATGAAAAAGGATGGGTTAAAAACCCACTTGTCCTAAGTTCAGGGTGCTAATGCACCCATGATTAAATGAAAACC
>ML803858.1:218493-248224 GCA_009831015.1 Picea engelmannii | reverse complement strand
ACCCACTTCTAATTTCTCCATTAAATTTATTATTGAAATAATTTATTTTGTATTCACTTTGAATTACAATACACTCATCACTTCACTTTATTATTTACCTTTTAAAATCTCTTAAACCACTTTGACTACTTTGACCTTTTGGGTCTTCTAGATGACATATGAGGGTCCTCCAACTTCTTAAGGCCATAACTCTCAAATCGTGAAGAGTTATGTGACGTTCCACATACCACCAGAAATTGAATGACATGTACTATCCATATAGAATAGTATTACCTGAAAATATATCAAAACTCATACAGTTATCCATCAAACAAACTTGGGTCCATTACCCAAACCTGGGTTCTCCAACTTCTCATGGCCATAACTCTCTAACCGTGAGGAGTTATGTGACGTTCCACATACCACCGGAAATGGAATGACAAGAAATATCCATATAGGATAGTTTCACTGAAAAATGCACTGACCTTCATCTCATTATTCCAAAAATAAGCATGGGTTCTCTAACCATACTTCAAGGATAACTCAATCCGCAAAGCGTCTTCCCGTGAGGGATTTCACCATAAGGGGACCACTTTTGAGTTCATCCATTTGTACTTATTATCAACCATGGCAATACAATAACGAATCATCTTTACATCAAACAAATTTGGGTCCATTACCCAAACCTTTGTGCTACTGTAATTCACTACCGTACTTTCTTCAAGGGTTGACATCAATCACCAAGGGTTGACATCAATCTACAATATCACTCTCCAATAGTTGACATAAATGACAACCAACAATCCATACTAACTATCCATCAACCTAAGCCAATTGTCTCACAGAAAGTGTGCGCAGTACTAATGAAGAAAATAGTGTGTGCGTTATCAAGAAAGGAGAAAATGGCGCGGAAATGAAGGAATCATTCCAATATGAAACACAGGATGACTCTTGGCTATGACATTTCATATTTGGACATTTGAACTTTGGAGGTATGAAGTTGCTACACACAAAGGATATGGTAAAAGGCTTACCATTGATTGAAAAACCAGAAAGGATATGTGAAGGCTGCATATTTGACAAGCAGCACAGAGAATCATTTCCATTTGGCAAGTCTTATAGAGAAAAATCTCCACTGGAAATAGTACATTTAGACATCTTTGGAACAATGCAAACTCCGTCTATATGAGACAATACTTATTTTCTAACATTCATTGATGATTTCTCAAGAAAGACATGGATTTATTTCCTAAAGCATAAATCTGATGCATTGGGTTGTTTTCAACAGTTTAAATCACTTGTGAAGAAACATAGTAGTTATTACATCAAGTGTCTAAGAACGGATAGAGGAGGAGAATACATTTCAAGAGAATTTCAGAATTTGTAAATTTCATGGCATCTACAAGCAATTTACTGCGTGATACACACCACAACAGAATGGTGTCTTGAAGAGAAAGAACATAACCATCATGGAAATGGCGTGCAGTATGTTGACAACCAAAAATGTGTCAAATGAGTATTGGGATGAGGCAGTAGCAACTGCAGTATACATATTGAACAGATGTCTGACAAAGAGTGTGGAGAATAGAATTCCTCAGGAAGCTTGGACAGGATCAAATCATAATGTGGCGCACTTAAGAGTTTTTGGTTGTGTCGCATACGCACATGTTCCAGATGAACTAAGAAGGAAGCTGGACAACAAAGGACATAAATGTATATTTGTTGGGTATTCTGAAGAGACAAAATGATACAAGTTGTATGACCCTGTCGCAAGAAAATTCATAATCAACTGTGATGTTCAGTTTGTAGAGAATGAAGCATGGGATGGAACCATAGAAAAGACAGTGAAAATAATTGACACAATGGAGCATGATGATACAGAAGATGAAATGGTGCAAACGCCATGCACAAGACAGTGTGCAGTTCCGTCTACACCTGGCACTGTAATACAAATTACCGTGCATAATACTCTAGTAAGAATAACAAGTGCCCAGTCTACACCTAGAGCACAACAAACACCAACAAGCAGTCCGAGTACTTCTACATCTCCAGATCTAACATTAACAAGTTTGTTACTAAGAAAGACAAGAAGATTGCGTGACATCTATAATGAAGATGCAACAAATTCATTTTTAGTTTTTGCTTTGTTTTCACAAATAGATGATCCATTAACTTTTGAAGAAGCTGTCAAAGAGGATGTATGAGCACAAGCCATGGATGAAGAAATCAGATGTATAGAGAGCAATCAAACATGGAAATTGGTAAATGTACCTGATGACAAGGATGTTATAAGTGTCAAGTGGATTTATAAAACCAAGAAAGATTCAAAAGGAAAGGTACGGAAGTACAAAGCAAGATTAGTTGCAAGAGGCTTTACACAACAACCTGGAATTGATTTTAATGAAACGTTTGCACCAGTTGTGCACATGGACACAATCAGAACAATGTTAGCAATTGACGCTCATACAAATGGGCAGTTTATCAGATGGATGTAAAGTCAACATTCTTGAATGGAAACTTAGAAGAAGAAGTATATATGGAACAACCACAAGGTTATGAGGTTCCAGGACAAGAAGATAAATTATACAGATTAAATAAAGCACTATATAGATTAAAGCAAGCTCTGAGAGCTTGGTACAGTCACATAGATTCCTATCTCACACATAATGGATTTCAGAGAAGTGACAATGAGCCAACACTATACATCAAATCAAATCAACAAGGTAATGTGTTAATTGTTTGTTTATATGTGGATGATTTGATATTTACAGGTGACTTTGGCATAGAACATTTCAAGTTAGTCATGAAGGATGAATTTGAAATGACTGATTTGAGACTTATGATATATTTTCTGGGAATAGAAGTGCACCAGTCCAAAACTGGTATATTTATCTCACAGTCCAAGTATGCGCATGAAATATTGAAGAGATTCAATATGGTGAATTCAAAAGAAGCACCAACACCTATCATAATAGAATTGAAGTTAACTAATGAAGATAAAGGGTCCAAAGTGAATCCCACACTGTTTAAAAGATTGGTAGGCAGTCTTATGTATCTAACAACAAAACGACTTGATATTATGTATGGAGTGAGCCTAATCTCAAGGTTTATGGAAACTCCAAAATAATTACATTGGAAAGCAAGAAAAAGAATCCTGAGATATGTGAATGGAGCAAAAGTTTTTGGCATAAATTACTCCACTTCAGAAGATTTCAAACTCATTGGATACACTGACAGTGATTGTGGAGGCAGTATTGATGACAGGAAAAGTACCTCTGGGTACACATTTCATTTTGGAACATGTATGGTATCATGGGAATCAAGGAAGCAACCCATAGTGACACTTTATTCAATAGAAGAAGAATACGTCACAGCCACAAGTGCAATTTGTCAAGCAATATGGATGACAAGGATGTTAAAATATTTTTTGAAGGAACAACATGAACCAACTACAGTTTTTCTATTACAACAATTCAGCCATCATGTTATCAAAGAATCATGTGTTTCACAAGAAAACCAAGCACATTGATACATGGTATCATTTCATCAGAGAATTGGTGAATAACAAAGAGATCTGCTTAGAATTTTGCAGGTCAAAAGAACAAATTGCAGACATTTTTACAAAGGCTTTAACAAGAGATGCATTTCAACATTTACGCAGTAGTCTAGGAGTCCGCATAGTAACAGATGAGTGACAGTAAAATGAAAACTCAAATTTATGTTGGAAATTGTGATTACAAGTCGGTGAGATCTTCACGTCTCCGTCGATTTGTCTGTCAGTAGACGAAATGTCATTCAGACAGTCTGCAAGTGCAAAGTCACAGGTTTACTCAAAAGTTAGTCGACAAACATGAGAGCTATAAATGGAGCCGATTTCTATCTTCTCAAATTAAATTAAGTGGTTGAAGAGTCAGTCACAGTTATTGTAGTGTTTAATGTTGAGTCGGTCTTAGCTTCTGTAGGAAGTCATAGCCTGTGTTTATATAAGTCCGAGTCTCTTAGTTAGTAAAACAAAGGATGATGCATTTAGATACTGAAGAGAAGTAGTTGATGCACAAAGAAGAAGTAGAGAGGTAGAGAGTACCAACAACAACTGAAGAATTGACAAAATAAGTATTAGGGTCGAAGCTCATTTTGTTATTGTATTCTATAAACTGCGTGTACTACGTAAAAGTATATTAATATCAAATACTTTGTGTTTTTGACAAGTTTTTCTATCTTATTTCTGAGTTTATGTGCTAAGCATAACATTATTTTATTTTGCATTCGTAAATCATTTTATTAAGTGTGTGTATTCACAGTGCGCATCAAACTGAGCAGTCTATGCACTATGCAGTGGTTCTGAGAACTCTGTCACGTAGCTTGTTTGGTGCGTAGTATTTCAAATTGCGTTTCACAGAGTAGTTTGCACACTCCCCTTTCGACCCTTCAAAATTGCCACAATTTGTCAAATCTAGATGTTTCAAACGAATTAATTTCCCAAAAGAAAGTGGAAGCATCTGCAAAGTTGAAGCATATGACAAATTGATGTGCTGGAGATTTGTTAGCTTCTCGAAGGATTCRAGGAGCGACATCATTCTTGAGCAATCTCTAACTCTAAGAATTTCAGGGAGCACAGATTACAAAATTCACCTGGCAAATATTTTAGGAGTGCATGAAATATGACAATCTTTTCGATGAGCTTYAGTTGCACTATGGTCTTAGGGATGCTTGAAAGGGGAGGTGAGATATTTAACTTTCACAAGTGTAAAGGGCMTRCAATATTRTTAGGGTTTCAACTATTAGAAAGAGAAAGACGTATATGATAATTTTGGCATACAAAATGGAATGAAATTAAGAAAGACAAATAAGCGTACCTGAGATTCACGTTTCCAAAGTAGTTTCAGCTTCAACCTTGCTAYTTCTAGAACTCTTAAATTCTCCATAGGAATCCRGGAATGCACACAAGAGTATGGACACTTGTACCAACACAACCATAAGAGACGTGGTGACCGCACCCTCTTCAATATGCGTTCTAAATAATCATCTTCCGTTGCAATAAGTCGCAAGTTCAAAATACCACAAGTGGGGGAATTATTAAAAAGATGCCTCATACAGTCCCCAAACACCTCATCAGTCCATTTTTTGTACCATGGCATGTCTGAACTCATGTGCATTAATATTT
The DNA here is from genome assembly GCA_009831015.1 of Picea engelmannii. Taxonomy (NCBI): domain Eukaryota; kingdom Viridiplantae; phylum Streptophyta; class Pinopsida; order Pinales; family Pinaceae; genus Picea; species Picea engelmannii. Next base: position 243,081 of record ML803858.1, on the reverse strand, counting down.
CTGGATTCATCCTAGAGAAAGATTCAATTCCGACATCTAGGCACACAGATCTGGAAACTCGGGATATTACCGGTTCGCCATCATCTTCTGTTACAAAATGACATGATGACGTTTCTGATCTCATGGACACATAAGTTTTATGTCGATAAAACTTGAAGAGATCAATCATCATAATTCTACAAACTTTCGTTATCCTTTGTAAATTCACAAAAAAACCATCTTTATTTTGAATAAAGAAAATTTAATTATCAATCTTGAAACCCGAACATGAACGTTTGAAGGATTGAAGCACTTACACATAACGATTGTTCCAGCAAAACATCAATCTGGTTGGTCGTTGGACGCCCAAGACGAAGTGGCATTGATCCTTCATCCGCTGTAATATTTCTTCCCAACTCTCTGATATGATCATGCATTTTTATCTCATTTCACTGCCCACCTCCAATAGACACTTATTCTCGAGATTCTGAATTCCCACCATACCCCATATTCTTATTGTTGTATATCTGTCTTCTCCAATGAAAAAGGAAGCAATTTCTAAGAATATTGGTTGTTCCTGTTTACTGAGTGAATCATAACGGATTCTAAGTCTCTATAGTATTTTAGTAGGCAGTGTCTGTTGAAGTCGATGCAATTGCTCTTCCCAATAATGTTTGTCATTTTCCCCACAAATAAGTGCCCCGAAGACTTTCAATGATAATGGAAAACCATGACAGACAGTTACAAACCTATCAACAAGATATGCAAATTTCTGAGGTGGAAGTGGATGATAGAAGGCATAAAAGCAAAAGAGCTCTCTGGAGAGTGGCATAGTAAACCCCTCTAAATTATAAATTGAGGACTCTATGACCCCTGATCTTTTGAGCACATGCTTGTCACGAGATGTAACTAAAATCAAGCTATTGGGTCTAAGGATATCCTTAATAGGCAAAGAAGCTTCCAGTTGACATACATGATATACATCATCTAAAACTATAAGAGCATGACAAGATGAAAGATGCTTTTTAAGTATCCCTATTCCTTTGTCACTACCGATTATGGTATCTATCTGTTTCAAGTCCTTCAGGAGCTTGCTCTRCAAATAATTAAGGGACATCCTAGTTGCATCTTCTCTCACATCAAATAAAAAAGAGGATGCATTGTAATATGATTTCTTATTGTTTTTATAATGTTTGGCGAGCGTAGTTTTTCCAACTCCACCAACGCCCACAATCCCGAAAACCCTAGCCTCCACGCGCTYCGTCTCTCACTGCTGTGACAACGYTGTCTTTTCAAATTCTTGTAATTTCTAGTCCAAACGAGTTGGATATTTTGCTACATCCAACTATGTTTTGGGAATATTTTTCAAAATGCTTTGCACAAACTTACACCCTCGTCTCTGAATTACATTCATTAAGATAACAAAATAAGCACTGAGGAATAATAAGTTAGCATGAACCTTATATCAATCCAACAAATTGAAAAATAACACGGATAGGATGGATCAGTGGGAGATCCAACTCACCCATTAAGCTCAAAACCGCTTATATCCGCAACATCAGCAAGTGTGTTTCTCCAATTTTTAATAGTGTCGGGCCGGTAGCGTGGCTCCTCTTGACCAGTTTAGGGGTCTGTTGCTGTATTCTGTTGGTGGTTCAACAGAGCTTCCACGTATGCTCCATTTTTTACCGTCCAACATAGTACATGAGGTTTTACATTGTAAAACACAGGAAGAATGGTAGCCCCCAAGTCTACCAAGTCCACCATGAGAACGAGTTCATTGAGGCACCGGTTTGATTCAGCATAAGTTGGAGAGAAAATGACAACTTGGATAGAGGCTACTCTAATAGCGGTTTTTATCTGACATCTTCTAATTAGGGCCATGATGGTTGATAAACACATCATAATGAGAAGAAGAAGTAGCAGAAGCATTGGAATTCTGATTGGGGGTGGTTGTTTGGTTTGCCATAGGATTTGGAATGGGGAATGAACAATCTGGAGTCAAAGATGGATGGATTGACAGACAAAGATGACAGGGAAATTAGAATAGTGTGGAAACTCTAAACACCACTCTGACGTCAAGTACTCTAAACACCACTCTGAGATCCACCATTGGGTGGGCCACATGCATTTTCTTAAAGCTGAGATGGATGTGACTTGGGAAAAGAATAAATTAATGATAAGCAATTTATTATTTTTTAATATTTATGCAGAAAACCTTTAGAATAATTACGTTACCACGTGAAGAAGTACGACTACAATTTCATATTGCGGACACTCGAGACAAGGAGGGCTCCATCAGAGGGTAGTTACCGAATCTAATTTTAGCAGATTGAATGGTGTCGGGAATATCAGTGATCAAAATTTAACACGTCACAACCAATCAAGAGGGGTCTAGCACATCCTAGAAGTGTTATCAAATAATTAGGGTAAAAAAATGTTAATTTTTATTTTTGAAAATTATATCGGGATTGTAAAAAAAACCTAAAATTTAGTAAGAAGGGTAATATTTAAAATTACCCGTCATCAAATTTAAGTACTTTCCACCTGCAACCGGAAATGGCCGGCGTCGACACTGTTAGCCCGCCATCTCACATCCAACTCAGACCTGTCAAATCGATGTAAAAACTTTTTTATGGTCATTGGTTAAGTGGACGGTGGAACTAGTATTGTCAATGTGGAAGCCCATGTGAATCGGTACTCTCTAATTATCTCTTCTTTCATGCCTTAAATGTTACTACAAGTATGAATGTATGAGTAATTTTGGGCAAAAATTAGACCCCTGCACCTCCCGGGGATCCGGTGTCATGCCTTAAATGTTACTACAAGTATGACTGTATGAGTAAGTCTGGGCAAAACTTAGACCCTTACACTTCCTCAGGATCCGGTGTTATGTATCGTGCTTGCTTCCTTTGGAGGCAAGGTTTTATCTCTCTCCTTTCATGACTTAAAAGTTACAACAAGTATGTTCAAACATTAGAGCTTCATCCAATTCACAATAGCTAGACCTGTTGCACATATTTTCATGGGCTAATGGCGATTTTTTAAGTATACTTACTCTGAGCTTATTTCATGTTCTACTTTCTATTCCACTAACATAGTAATGATATTTTATTGTATTTAATATTCCAAGTTTTCTATTATATTGCTTACATTATATTTAGATCTATTGCTCGTTATGATTTGACAATATAGGAATTCCTTATGTTTCGCCATCATATTCACCTTTCACTACTTCGACATTATGCTTTGTTTGTATCTAACCAAGCCAACCACCACCTCGCATGTGAGTTACCCCAACCTCATCATTTATTCCTTATCGATAAACCACTGATTAGCAGTGTTCAGAAACCAGCTACAAGTCATAGTTGGTTATGAATCCTAGACGTCGATCAACTGATTTAGCGTATGAAGGAAGTTTAAGAGGTTACATTAGAGCAAGGAAGAGGCAATAGAAATAAGGGATTTTTTCTGCTCGCACTGCTAGGTATTTTCCGAGCAAGGAGAGTTTGTTTTGTTTGATTTTTTAATTAGCAGTGGGTTTGTTTTCCTTTGTTTTTTTAATTCACAGGAAAAGAATAAGTGTGAACGCAGGGCAGGGTAGGGCAGGCCAAGGTTTGGCGTGGGCGATTTTTTTGGAGGAGACCGTGTGCAAGACATATAACGAACGATTTTGCACTTATGGATGGCTAGCTTTGCAGGTTTTGTGCTTTAGAAGGGTGGAAATTGCCGCGAAAACAGAGAGTTGGGTACAAGAAATCAACGATGGAACAATTGTCGAGTTTACTTAACAGTTGTTTAAAAACCTTTTTAGTTTCTTTGGAATTGTTGAACTATAGGGTAGGTCATGTGAACATGGCAAGATTAAACTTTTGTAAAACAAGTGTTTCTAAAAAATTCTGAGGTTTAAGAAAATTCCAACGGATTGGAAGTTGTTATGGCGTTGGGTATGTTGTTTTTTTTAGACTTTTTTTAAATGACGCTCTTGTGTAAAATTTGCTTTAATTTTTTTATTTTTTTAGACTTTTTTTAAATGACGTTCTTGTGTAAAATTCGCTCTAATTAAGAAATCGTGTTTTAGTGTTGGATAAATTTAATTACTTAGACTTATTGAGTTTAGGAATTCTTTGTGGAAATTATTCTTTTGTTATGTTAATATTTTTTTAGTTTCAAATGCATGTAGTAAAAAGTTTGAATTATACCAGGCCAACCACTTATTATACCATCGTTAATTAAAATATGTTTTAAAGATCAACATTTTGAGATTACTTTAGTAATCTTAGGCATATTTACTTCCCTGATATTTCCAATTCCAGTATAATTAAATTAAAATAGCAAACTTTAGTAAGAGTTAGAGTTGGAATAAAATTCTTAATAATCCATGGGATTTATTCTCAGAGAGTACACATAATTAAATTAATATTTCTAATTCCGGTATAATTAAATTAAAATAGCGAACTTTAGTAAGAGAGTTGTGATAAAATTCTTAATAATCCATGGGATCTATTCGAGAGAGTACACATAATTAAATCAAAATAGCAAACTTTAGTAGAAGTTAGAGTTGGGATAAAATTCTTAATAATCCATGGGATCTATTTTGAGAGAGTACACAACATCTTATGATTAGAAATTTTAGTTGAAATTAATCCCAACTAGCTGTGAAATGATCAATCTCGAGTACCCGAGTTCTTTTCAACTTATAATTAAAAAAAATTAGTCATGGCATTAAAATATAATTTAATTTTGTTATGACTAAGAAATTGTTAGTTTTAATATGATTATGTATTATGAGTATTATTTTAATTATTTTAAAATTTTAACTAAATTTTTTTAGTTTTAATATGATTATGTATTATGAGTATTATTTTAATTATTTTAAATTTTTAACTAAGTTTTTTTTAATTGGAAAATATATTTTAATAAAAATAAATAAATTTTAAAACATATATTAATAATTTTATAAAATATTGTATTTTAAATATATATTATATAGTAATTTAGTTTATTTCAATTATGTAAATTAGAATTTACTTTTTATAGAAAAAAATGTTTTCATATTAATTTTTATTAAAATGTTTTTATTTACTTAAAATAAGAATAATTTTGTAAATATTAAATTAAAAAAAAAAAATTGTTTTCATATTAATTTTTATTAAAATATTTTTATTTACTTAAAATAAGAATAATTTTCCCATGGATGGGGTGACACGTAGCGCAATTGAGCCACGTGGGATCAGGCCGGGACGCGATATTAATGCATCTACCAGCCAACATCCCCTCCAACTTTAACTCGCCATGGATCCGAGCAGGCGCATTCAAGCGATGAGCCCCTTCGCACAAGGGAAGGGTACCAGCCATCAACACACTAACCAACAGGTTTTAATGGTCATGGTGGTCATGTTAGCACTCATCCTCATCACCCAGGTCGATAGAGCAAAGCGCCAGTCGCTCTCTGCAGCTTCCGCTCCACTGGAACAACAACATTGTCGCAATTTCTTCTCCACTCCACCGGAACAGTGACAACACTCTGTGGCCCTGTCAGTGTTCTGGAGCAAAGCGACCTTTCGGGAAAGCACTCTGGTAATCTACCGGACCCCCACCATGCCCAAAGCGAGAGGGAAGCTACGTAGGGGAGCTGCCTGGTACACGGCCGAATCAAGGCGCCAGAGGAAAAATAAATTCGAGAAGGCCATAGTAATGGCAGCCATCCGAAGGAGCAAGACACCACGAATGCCTCCAATGGCGTATGTGGAAGAATTTATCTCGGAGGGTGGCTTGGAGAGCTTTCCCAAGCACACTCTGTTCACAGTGCCAGATAACTAGAACCCACCTTCGGAATTTGGTTCAGACAACAAGCCTCCGCCTGTGAGCATTCTGCTTGGCCCCAGCGCCCCCAGCCTAGAGGAGCCTTACCCCACCTGCTATGTCGAAGAGGAGATTCCTCCTGAACCACCCACGGAGGCAGTGCTGCAAGCACACCATCAATAGGTGCACACGCATCATGAAGCATCCGAGACCACTCCCACGGTGTCAATCGATAGCCACGGGCAGGAGCCACCACTCTTTGCCGACTCAGGGTACCTCAATCTCATTTTTGAGGTGAGGAGTCTGTTGGACGATCAGATCTTTCGCCTCACACGAATTGACCAGAGACTCGACCTGCTCTTCGCGGCTCACTCGAGAACTCTACCAAAGAGACAATGCCCAACATGCGCGTAGGCTTATGCGTTTCTAGTAGGATGGCGCCAGCATGAGGACGAGAACAAGTGCGCAGGCTCAAAGGTTAAATGATGCTCAAGATTAGAATTTGCTTTTTTGTTATAATTTAGCCTTCGGGCCAGGTAGCTCTCAGTTTTCTTAGAACTAGTTCATGACATACAGTTCCAACTTCATGTCTGGTAGTCCTAGTTTCCTTCGGGCAGGACGATGCACTGTTAATTTTGTGAATTGGGTAACACATGGCAAGGGATGCCCAACTGTCCCGGTTTCCTGTTTAGGCGGGACAACTGGCATCACAACTGGCTACTGTATTTTGCTTATGATAATATAACAGGTCCCATCTTTTTTACTTAAAAAAAAATAAGAATAATTTTGTAAATATTACAATTTAAAAAAAAAAAATTATTTATAATTTTTATTGAAATTTTAATTTTTTTTATAAAATTATTATTTAATTTTTTAAGATTGTAATCATTTAGAAAGACTATATAATTTTTTTATTTTTTTAATGAAAAGTTTACTTAATTTACACTTTGTAGGGATACATTATTTACTTCTTGGAAATTCCTCTTGGGCTCCTTCACTCTTTCTTTCTCTCATATATCCTTGGCAGTTGATTTTACAAAAACATCATATGCTCCGACCAAAAATTCAACACTTACATTAGGGCGACTTTCTATTTTTCCAATAGAGTTAAATGTTATAGGAAAAGAAATTACCTAGTGTTTCTTGAGTGCCAAGTTCTATGGATAACATTGTCAATAAGGAAGAGTTGCATAGCATTATTGGTCTTGGTTTTCAAGTTAAGTTTTTTTTTTTTTAAGTTAAAATAAATTTTTTTTCTAGAGAGTGGGACTTGGAACTCTCTATATAGTTTCATATACTTTTCCACTTTTTTTTGTTCAAATCAATGAAGAGGTTTATATATTTGGGAGGGGTTATAATCTGTAATTGGATGTGCTTATCGTTGCTATTCATTTGCTTTTAACAAGCTATAATATTTTGTTTTTTGTTGTTGTGTTGAACAAGGTTTTTGGATTCAAGCCAATTGAATGTCTAATTAGGTCATTGATTCACTCCTTTAATATTCCCAATATAAACCTTGACTGACACATGTTTACCAAGTGAAATCCTCATTTGGATTCTAAAACAATACAAACAAAAGTATGGAAGAAAAGAAGGCATGCTCTTAATGAGTTGAAGAATTAAGTGTTCTCATGAACAACATTACAAACAAAGTGGCCCATTACAATGGCCTCTCTAGTGTATGTTATAATCTTATTCATAACTTGTCGGCTATCGATTAATAGTTGTTTCTTTCATCGAGAAATAACATCATTATTGTTTTGCCAAAACATTTGGTCTAAATCACAAGAAGTTCAATCTGCACTAGCTGGTTAAGTGATTAAAAAGTAGAAACATTTCATTGGAGAATATTCTAATGGTACAAGAAAACATGATAACAAATTATTAATATTATATGCTCAACAACAAAATTGAAGTGTATTAAGGATTTTACTTCGAAATTCATAGGTAATAATGAAACCATCGTAAAAATATTAACAATATTGTAGTGCAGATGAACACTAGGGACAAATTGTTGCATGAACAATTTTAGAATTGAGTTGTATGAATCGTTGCAAGTGACCTCCATGAAGAACAATATTCATGAGTACTAATTATATGTAATTCAATATGTTTTTTTTCTTTGACATATCTCTATGTTTATTATTGAACAAGTTGTTAGTGATGGCCACAATATAGTACATAGAACAAACAAGTTTCATAAATATGATTATGGGGTGATGGAGAATGAAAATAAAATTAGAAGATAAAACATGTAGAAAGCAAAAACCCCTTACATTTTGTCAATAGTTAACTCCTAGCTATGAAATTCCATTAAACTCTTCATGTATCCTGCCCATAACAACCCATTGTTGTAATTGAGTTCTCATAAAATATGATCTCTTTCATATAGGCTTCCATTGACTACTAAAATAAAATAAAAATCACAATGAGTTTCATGCATCTTTGTTAAAAAAATATGTGCATGATTTTAACCATGTCATTGATTTGAAGTTGATCCGAGTGGAACTAGAAGGAGAATTCTAAATAGAACCTTCTTGAACCATAGACAAGGAAGTCACACTACTCCAAAACAAAGTCATTAGCTAGATAAAGGTCCAATGGGCCCATTACGGTCATGATAAGGCAACATGGGCACTGGAGGATACTATGCGGGCGACATGCCCATTTTTGTTTCAATTTTGACATTGCATTAAGGCCAGTGCTAATCTAAGGGGAGGGGAATGCAAATCCTAATTTTGACCCTAACTTATGCATGTATATATTTAATGAAACTTGGCTAAAGCCTAGACAAATGTGGCTTTATGATTGAAGTATGACATGATATATTGGTTGTACACTAGGTGATTAACCATTCTTATGGTACATTTTGGTTTTATATTGATACGAAAATCCTTAGATGCCACTTATTCTTTTAAGTATATACATGCAATATCTAACTTGATCCAGGATAATTTATTGATCGTATTGAGGTGATTTGTAGAATTCTGAAGATGTGCTCTTTACCCAAAAACTCATAAACTGATGATTAATTTGCAGAATAGTGAGATGACATAGAATAAAATAAAAGAACTCAAAATACATATGTAGATGACATACATCACTTCATCTTCAAAGTCTCTTTAAATAGCATGATTGTTCTCCATCATCTCAAAAGACCAAATTACATTACAATATGGGCTCACAAAAGACAATTTAATGGACTCTCTTTAATTCCACTACTCAAAACAAGAAAATAGGTTCATCATTGAAATCCTTGTGAAATTCTGAGAAAATTGACTATAAAGTCGACCAAATTCTGAATTGGCTCAATTTCGCCCTCTTTGGCATGCAAAACAATGTGCTAAATTATCATTAATGGAAAATTGAGATAATACTTCTACAAATGACCTAAAAAACAAATAGACCTCAAATTAATGATCCTTGTGAAAAATCGTGAAAAATGAGTATAAAGTTGCACATGTTTCATCAATATACCTCATGGCATGCTTTACGAGACAACCATACTAAGCCTCTTCTTAGCACACAAATCAAGACAACCATACGACCTCGAAATCCATACCATACATTGAAAAATATGCAACCTCGAGATTCATGTGGACCTAGGAATGTGTGAAGTGTTGGAATTCGTGCCCATATATAGGCTCGGGCCCTCCAACTTCCATCTACACATTTTGGCAACTTAAAAATAAATATAGAGGCATCCTGAAATAGGCGAGAATGTTGGCCTAGTGGTTAATTTTAGCAAAGGTCGGGAGTTCTATTCCTCATGATCCTGTCCTAGCAAACCCGTTGGTTAGTTATGTGATTATATTATAACCATATACTATGTATATGGGGTATTGTTTTAAACTCGTCGCATATTGGTAAAGCCCCTCACGCGGATATAGTAGGGTTATATGTTGTACAACAAACCAAAGGCTAGGGTTGAGGGCTTATTCCCTCGACCTTTTTTCCGCCCAATCAAACTCTAACACAAATTCAAATATAATATTTGACATATGTATGTCAAGTCACATATGATGGCGCGTTGGTAATGGAGGCTATGTTAGACCTTTGGGAGGTTATGGAGGTCATGGGTTCGACCCCTGTCGAATCCATTATTTTACATAACCATACCAATATAGGCCAATGGGGGGCTGCCACATGGAAGCCTCTCATTTGTTGAACCTTGCCACATGTCAACATGTGACTTGTCCACCTGGATTGTACCTTGCCCAATCAACTGCCAATTCATCTGCCCAGTCACTATATGGTTAGTCCATGTGGCATCTTGGGGTGTGGCCATGTCATCTGTATGATCCTACCATCTTTCACCCTTTCAATGAAAACACATGTCACCCTTTTACCCCTTTAACTTTGACCTCTTTGACTTGAACTTTGACTGCTGATAACTTTTGCATACGAACTTCGTTTGACTTGTCGTTTGTGTTGTTGGAAAGCTGACGACGAGCTCGACACATTGCTACAATTTTAGAGAGAATTTGGAGTGATATAATTTTGAGCATTTATGGATCCCCTAGGACCTCTATGAGTGTTCCTTAGATCCTCCTGGATCACACCTTCCCACTGAAGAAATTTTGGACCTCCAAAAGTATAGATACTCAACAACTTAGTGATGATAATTCACTCTTCCATCTTGCTGAATATTTTGGAATTTAGTCTTCATCTTGGGTCTTCAATCTTAGGTACTATATCAGTGTACTTCTGTCTATCTCTCTGGAATACAACTCTGAATCTGGCCTCTAACACTGTCGCTAATGAAATATAGCTCTGGTTCTGGCTCAAATTCCCTGACATCAAAAGTCTTGTTCACTAAATATCTGCAATATTTGTATCATGTATTTGAACATCCACTCCCATCTGCATTTGTTGAAGATAGTTTATCTCAGCCAATATGAAACCATGTCAAATGTTGATCTATTCCTACCCATTTGGACTCGTTGTTCTTGTACTGTTGATGTATTTGTAGGAGTCTTTGAATGAATTCTATGTCCATTGTCTCTCCTACCTTGAAGAAAAACTTTGTTATACTATTATCATTTGTACATGTCTTGCTTTCTTTTTCTCAAGGTATACATCCACACGAACATGACATAGTATTTTAAAAGATGCTTATAGAATGCACCTTTATGCCTCTTATTCTCCGAAGAGGATTATTTCTCCTTCACCAACTCTCGAAAGTTTTGCATTACTTCGATGCTCTTTCCATTCTCGATCTACATGCTCCAACTGCCTGCATCCTTCTGTTCCTTCACTTTAAGTTCTTCAAAATCAAGAATGTTGTCTTAGACAATTCGATCCATATGTAGCCCTTTAGCTGATGTTGAGACAATACAATTTTCTATCTGTTGTCTAAAGGCTTAGAAATATTTACAACGAGATTCCTCTCACTATAGAACAATATGTAAAGGTGGTCATCTAGAAATATCTCTATTGAGATTCCTCTCACTCAACATCATATCAGGTGGAAATATAGAAACTCTCTTACAAAATCCCTCTCACTCATATAAGGTGGCAATATAGAAATTTTACAGAGTCCCTCTCATGCTTATAATTTACAATCAGTGGTTTACAAGCCTTCTAGTAGACTTCAAGAGATATACACATATGCATATTACATTTACAAATATACATATTTACATGAAAATTTTAGATGGTTTACTTATGGACTCACTCTTCCCATTGTACTGGGAGGAGTCTCACAACTTTCGACCTCTGACAATGCATTTGATGTTGATGTTGAATTTGAAATTGAATTTGATGCAGAATCTGATGTGGAATCCAAGTAACCATTAGACCAAACTACAGGTCTTCTCAGTAACCTATATAACCTCTCCTTGTGAATACCAAGCACTATTATTGTGTCTGGAGCAACTTCTCTTGAATACACAAGTACCTGACCATTCTGAAATGCAACTGCATATCCTTCATCCTCAAATGTTGCAACCGAGAGTAGGTTTACCTTTAAGTCTGGAACATACAATGTATGTTCTATTCCTAGAAATCCTCCCGACTTGAGCTGGAATCTTACATATTCATACCCTCTTATTTCTTGTCTGGTGTTGGTTCCAGATCCTACATAGCAATATGTGTCAGACTCTCAGAAATTTAGAAATATTGATCTCATCTCAGTCATGTGGAGAGATGAGCCACTGTCCACAAACCATTCTTCGATGTCTTCATATATCACTTGGCCAAGACTAGCCATCAGGAAGTATTATTTCCCAAACCTTTCAGTAAGACCATTTACTTCATCTAGAGTTGTTGTTTGTCTTCTTACAAGTGTCTTTACATCTCTTTTGTTCTACTTCACACATAAGTGTAGGTAAAGTGACCATCACTTCTTGATCTTATGTCCACTCTTACCATAATAAGAGCAGAGTGTCTTGTTCCAAGATCCCTTCTTATCATTCCCCTTTTTCCTTTGCTTTGAGAAATGATCTTTACCTTTATCCTTCTTCTTGTAAGACTTATCTTGTATGGACTGTCTTCTTCAACACTTCTCCACGTCATGTTTACTAGTTCCACATGAAGTACATTGATATCTAGACCATTCACCATTGGGAAAAGTGTTCATTCCTTCTCCAGTAGCATGCACATATTTCTTTGGAGATCTTACACATGTTACTTTTCTCTAGACTGGAAGGTAAGGCTAGTTGTTTATGAAGGACCTCTTCATCTGAAGTTCTCCTTGCTTTAACTATCCTAAAGAATTCTCAATCTTGACGGGAAGAGGAATAATATGAGGAGTCATATTTCTCGATCATGCCTTTCAAAAGAGGTAGTTCCTTTTGCATTAGAGACTTTACATTCTCATCCCGCCAATCCTCATGGATTGGTACTGATGGTGCCAATACTAGATTCTTGTCTTGCAACTTTCTTTCCAACTCATGAAAAATACCCTTATGGAATTCCTCATGACATAACAGTCAATCTTGCAGCCTCTGCTTCTCTTCCTAAAGAGCTTGCAACTACATTCTTAACTCATAATTCTCCTTTTGAATTTGCCAATTAATGTTCTTCTACAACCTAAACTTCATGAGAGATTTACTCATTCTGTATTCTTGATAAGAGTCTTCAAAATCCTCACCAACTGAACTCTTAGATCTCATGTCACATCAACAACTTGCAATACACGTCAAACCTGGCTCTGTTACCACTTGATCCGAAAATCCTTAGACGCCACTTATTCTTTTAAGTATATACATGCAATATCTAACTTGATCTAGAATAATTTATTGATCGTATTGAGGTGATTTGCATAATTATGATGATGTGCACTTTACCCAAAAACTCATAAATTGATGATTAATTTGCAGAATAGTGAGATGACACAACATAAAATAAAAGAACTCAAAATACATATGTAGATGACATACATTACTTCATCTTCAAAGTCCCTTTAGATAAAATGATTGTTCTCCATCATCTCAAAATACCAAATTACATTACAATATGGGCTCACAAAAGCCAATTTAATGGACTCTCTTTAATTCCACTAATCAAAACAAGAAAAGAAATTCACCATTGAAATCCTTGCGAAATTCTGAGAAAATTGACTATAAAGTCAACCAAATTCCGAATTGGGTCAATTTCGCCCTCTTTGGCACACAAAACAATGTGCTAAATGCTCATTAATGGAAAATTGAGATAATAATTTTAAAAATGACCCTAAACCACAAAATAGACCTCAAATTCATGATCCTTGCAAAAAATCATAAAAAATGAGTATAAAGTTGCCTATGTTCCGTCAATAGACCTCATGGCATGCTTTACGAGACAACCATACTTAGCCTCTTCTTAGCACACAAATCAAGACATCCATATGAACTCAAAATACATACCCTACATTGAAAATTGTGCCACCTCGGGATCTGTGCATACTTAGGAATGCGTGAATTGTTGGGATTCACGCTCATATATTGGCTCGAGCCCTCCAACCTCTATCCGCACATTTTGGAAACTTAAAACTAAATATAGAGGCAAACCGAAATAAGCGAGGTTGTTAGCCTAGTGGTTAGGGAATTGGATAATTTTAGCGAAGTTCGGGGGTTCTATTCCTCACGATCCTCTCCTTGCATATCCATTGGTTGGTTATATGGTTATAATATAACCATATACTATGTATATGGTGTATTGTTTTAAACCCGTCGCATATTTGTTAATCCCCTCCCATGAATATAGTGGGGTTATATGGTGTACAACGAACCAAAGGCTAGGGTCGAGGGCTTAGGCCCTTAACCCTTTTGTTCCCCAATCAAACTCTAACACAAATTCAAATATAATATTTTCCATATGTATGTTAAGTCACATATGATGGCGCATTGGTAATGGAGGTTATATTAGACCTTTGGGAGGTTATGGAGGTCGCAGGTTCGACCCTCATCGACTCCATAATTTTACATAACCATACCAATATAGGCCAGTGGGGGGCTACCACGTGGCAACCTCTCATTGGCTGAACCTTTCCACACGTCAAAATGTGACTTTTCCATCTGGATTGTACCTTTCCCAGTCAACTGCCAACTCATATGCCCAGTCACTATGGTTATTCCACGTGACATATGGGGTGTGGACACATCATCTGTATGGCTGTGTCACGTCTCACCCTTGCACTGATGACAAATGTCACCCTTTTACCCCTTTGACTTTGACTTTGAATTGAACTTTGATCGCTCATAACGTTTTCATATGAACTCTGTTTGACTTGTCGTTTGCGTCGTTGGAAATGTGACGATGACTATGAGATTTACAAATTGATTCCATTTTCGAGAGAATTTTGAATGTTCTAATTTTGAGCATTTATTGATCCCCTGGGACCTCTGTGAGCATTCCAGATCCTCCTGGACCTCTGTGAGCATTCCTCGGATCCTCCTGGATCATATATTTAGGTACATTTTAATCGTATTAATACAACCACTTAAGTGTTGCAAGAAAATATAAAGGGGCTATGAGTCCATGGGAGGGGAAGAAAGGGGGATAAGAGGAAAATAATGATATTTGACTAATGCCCACCTTTTATCCTACATTCTCCAATCTTTACCTATGCCAATTAATTATTGACTAACTTTTGGATTTAGTTGTCCAAGTGAATATATATGGGCTTCTTAAGAAGGCATGTGGTGACAATGCATGCATAAAATATATATTCATTGATTTTCACCATGCAAGGAAATTCATCTATAGTTCTTTCATTATTTATCACTCTCATTTGACTTGTAGCTTGTTGTTTCTATGCATGTATTTTAATAGCCAATGGCATACCTATAAAATAACCATGTCCATAATTACCTGTAAATGTTGGGGAAATGATCATCCATTGTTAGAAGTTGGAAATACATATTTCTCAGTAGAAGAGATTCCCTTACCTACATTGGATGGAAATGAGATGCTTGAGGGACTACATTGCAAAGAATTGAACTCTTTTATTAGTGTTGAGTAGGGATGAGAGGGGAAAGTGTCATTGGTTGAAGATGGATTACTATGCTTGGGAAGACTTACAGTGTTGATTTTATTGTCTGATATTGAGTTGTGAGGGAGAATTCAAAGCTAGACTATCACTTTCTTAAGAAATTGTGCACGTTCCTAGGAATGCACACACATTCCTATTGTGCCATGTTTTAATGGAACATGGACGCGATTTGTGTCCATTTGCACACCACATCTTGTGTTTCTATTTGATTGAGCAAGTGAAGAGGAGTAGAGGAGGAGCAAAGCATATGATCTTGCCACCAACTCAAGCCATGTATGCTTGATTTTTTATGTTAGCATGAAAATTTAGATTGCCTTCAACATGTAAAAAAAGTGAGGATGTTTTTTATCCACTAAACCAAGGGATTGGTCCATATATATTTATTCATTGATATTCCCAATGAACAATTTATTCTTAACATATATTTGATGAATATGCCAACTAAAACTTGAAGCAAGATAACCAATTATTTGAATAGTATTCAGTTTTTATTTGAATTTCTCTATGGCCCCTGTTACCCCCTCAAACTAGGGGTAGTTAAGGAGATCATATCTCAAGGCCCATAGGTAGCAAACATGGAGTGTCGAGATCTAGATTGATTAGCAGAGCCCTGCAAGGCCCCTCCTATCTTGACTTGCACCATTATGCATCACCAGAAGTAAACAACATCCATCACACTGGCCTGGCCCTAGAGGACAATAGTTCTTGCTTCATGAGGTAATAAGTTTGGTATCATGGTAAGTGCCACTTTAATAATTGAAGCATTTGAATATGTTGCAAAGAACCCTTTGTTGATTACAAAACGTTTTCTTGGAAATTATACATTTTTCCTTATTTAACCTTGGTGGGTATCATCACATCCTAGTAATTTGGTCACCCTTTGGAATGGGGTGCTACTGGGGGTTCTTTGAAAAGTCATCATACCATTCCCAATCATACTTATCACTTTCCATACTTCTTCCATTTTTTATCCTCATCTTTTGGGTTTTCGGGTGCACTGACCCAACAAGGGATTGTACCTCACTTCATGGGAAGAAGGGGCGGAAGGCCCAGAGGGGAATGTAGCTGGAAAAAGATAAAATCCAATCATAACCTTCCAGATGATCTCCCCGTGGTCCCAAGAACAATGAAACGCTTCTCGAAAAAATGGGGGACCCATAAAATAAATAACTAATTAATCAATCATGTCGACCAAGGTAGAGCATATTTGGGCTATGCATTTCCTTTTAGTGCCCCTTACTGTCTTCAACTTGGAAAAACATGATTTCCAAGGTAGAGCATATCTGGGATATATATTTTCCTTTTTAATGCCCCTTATTGTCTTCAACTTGGAAACATTGTAATTAATTAATGGAAAATAAATGGGCTTGGAAAAATGTTGCATCGTGGATGAAGGGAAGCACACCCTCTACTCACACATGACTTAGATTGGTTTCCCTTGGGAAAACACCTTGGACTTGGGGATTGAATAACCCAATAGGATTCCTTGACATCCCTCCCACACCTAAATTTGACAAATTGTATAAGGTATTTGAGAATTTGTTTAGTTTGAAAATGGGGGGTTTGATGCACATGTTTGGGTGGTTCCATTATTATATGTGGATTACTTGACGTGATTCTTGTTACTTATGGAACCTTGGAGGGTGCGTCTATTTTTGTTTGGATAACCTTGTCGGTGGACAAGTATTCATGAGAAGATGACTGTGTTTGGACCTTCATGAGGGATTTGGAGCCGGAGGATGGTTGCTACATCCCACGTTTGGGGCAGGATTGTGGTCACCATTTTCACATTAAAGAAGGAGTTTGTTTCCTTTTGAGGCACTCTAGCATGACTAGGATATGATCTCCCACCTCTCTCCACTTGGAAATTATCATTTGGAGGCTTGGACGTCACCCTACTAGCCCATGACGTCATTTAGGACTTGAGGCTTTGATGAAGGAGGGTTTGACATGAAGTTGGCATGTGTGGCATGATGGATGGCCTTTGGAGGCCTAGTGTTACACTTCTCCACCTCAACGTTTCACTTTGGGAGCCTAACGTCACCCTAGAAGGGATGACATCACCCTTTTTAGGGTTATTTTGTGTAAAATTGATTTTATGTAATTTATAGGGAAAATTCTATGAGGTTGACCCTCTTTATATTTTAAAGTTGAATTAAAAAGTGGACAAATATGGTTTTTCATTCATATAAATAGAGGCCTTTCCATTTTCATTTTAGATCATAACTCTTCCTCACATAAGAGGATAAGACTAGAATTTTTTCCCTCTTTGGCATACTTGGATCTTTTTACTCATGTGCTAGTCTTGGAGAAGTTAACTTTGGATGTCTCTTGGCTTGTTCTTGGTGGAAAAATATGCAAATAGAGTTTGTGCTTGATTATTCTTGGTGAAGTAGGTATAATATGCAATTTTCACTTCATGCATTGAATGTATATGGTAAATTTTGCTTGTTCATGTTGAAGATTATGAAATTGCTTGCTCAAAACCCTAGGAGAGTAGCATAAGGTGTTTCCTCCTCTCTCAAGACCTTTCCACTTACTAAATTGCTTAGATAATCTTGTCTATAATAGTCTTCTAAATCCCTAAAGTGCTATCACTTTAGGAGTCATGTTCTAGAAACTTGTTGCTATATATTTCAAGAGTCTGAGAAGGAATAAGAATTTCGCTAGAGCCCAAAAGAGCTTATTCTCTAGAAAAAATCATCTTTTGAGTCTTGAAGTTTGATGCCCTAAGGTACTAGCACCTCAAACTTCATCTCATCATACTTAGAACATTGTTATCATCATTTATTTCTCCAAGATACAATGTTGTTGTAATTGACTCCATAGCCCAAAATGCACTAGTTTAATTTCTCACTTGTGGAGGAATTGATCAAACAACTCTCAAACTTTATTGTCTAAGGATTTTTCTAACCTTTTCTAACTCTAGTTTAGCTAAATTCACCGAATTTATTGTTGTTGTAGAAACAAACTGCTAAAACCGTCTAATTTGCTTCATTTTTCTGCATAATTCACTCTAACTCATAACTATCATACTCATAAATTGCTTGGAATAAGTGTTAATTGATCTATTGGATAAATGTTGTTCACTGTCTTTTCATGCAATTATGATCTATATTTCTTGTGGTTGTTACAAATTACTAATTGATGTTGTAAACCTTTATATTGCTACAATTTTGTATCACTAGTATATATTTTCACTGTCTACTGTCCTTTGAGGTTTTACTATCATATTGGTACTTGGAAATTGCTATATACATGTTATATTTGTTCTTGTTCCATGAAGGTACCCAAATCTCTTCCCTTTACCTCAATTCTATAGACATAGACCTTTGACTTAGTAACCAATGAGAGGGTGCTCCAAACTTGGCTATATCATTTTCTATATGTTCCCTTGAGGTTATCGGGGATGCCTCGCCTGGGTTGGACCTCATCCACCCCTAAAACGTGGGGATTTCCTACTAAGGTGACATTGGTTGGTTATCTTGTAGTTACGCCAATTTAATTTACGTGTCTTGGGATTTGATAAGTACAAATTATGCGATAACATTTTGGCACTGTTACTGGGGACAATCGAGCCGGTTTTCCTTAATGACACATCTTTGGTGAGATTTTCTCGAAACCCTTATCTTACAAGCTTACTTAGTGAATCCACTGAGGGTGATTCCCTCGTCTTCCTTTGATGATCTAGGGTTGATCATTTGGTGACTCCACGATAGATTTCAAGGTGTCATTGAGCACTCCTAAGTGATGGAATAATGGACTTATCAAATATTCGTAAGCTTTACCCATACATTGATACAAATATCTTTATTGGGTACCCTAGCAATTTTCCCTCATAATGGTCTGAGGGTTTCCCAAAATATGATGGTGATCCATCCCTGGCCATTACATATATTGAAAAGTTAATAAAGTACACAAGAAGGCTAAAGGTGGAGCATGAAGGTGTGTGGATGTTGTTGTTTTTGGTTAACATACCATTTGATATACAAGTACACTTTTCAAGGAATCTTAAACCAAAAAGTATATCTTCCTTCACATGCCTCACTACAAAATTTCTTGAATATTGGAGTCTAAGTGAGACACTTGAAGATGCCCTTCAAGAGCTCAAATTAGCCCTTCAAAATTAGGAATCCTCTAAGGGAGATAAATATGCCTGCAAAGAACAAAGCAAATACTTCTACAAAAGATTGAAAGAAAGCATCTGAAAGGATAATTAAGTATGCAAGCAACTAGTTCATTTGTGCAAGGATGTACGTGTCTTAATTGGAATATGTTCAATAAGACGAAGAGAGCATGACCGTAGATTGGAAATATGTGAACAAAGTCTCAAAACGTCTGGAGATGAAGAGTTTTCTAAGGCATAATTCCAAGTAAAAACACTTCGTGCCAGTATACGAGAGAATTATAACCAACCTTGGGTTTTATCAAAAATATTAAAGTTGAATGTGGATGGAGAAGAATGGGATGATTCAGAGGATGTAGATCTTAATGAAGATTACCCTCTAGACAACGAAAAGTTAATTAATAAAGAACCTCCATGTCTTGAGCATCCCTTGGATGAATAATGTTGTGCAACTCCATTAATGAAGGGACCCAAGGAAGAAGCTTATAAAAGGGGTTATCAATCCATCAAAGTGGAGAAAGAATTATCCCATGATTCTACTAAAGAAAAAGAAGACTCAATTGAAGAACGAGAGCCAGAAGAGGTGAGTGATGAGGATGAATTGTTGGTGTTTGTTCCTCCATTTGATGAAGTCATCAAAGCTTCAGTTCTTCCTTCATAAGAAGAATAAAATCTTTTAGTTATTTTCCTTTTTAGGTTTTTTAATGATGCCTTGTTCTATGTTTTAGAAGATGAAGGAGTGTTAGAAAATATTTGGATGCACTAGACCCTTCATGTTTTAATGAAAGTGATGTTGTGATTGAGAATATTGATGAATTTATACATGTTGGGAGACATAAATGGGATGTGATTTTCTACGATGGAGATCCCAATTACGATATTGAGGGTCATCTTCGATTATTTCCTTTACGACAACCATACGTGATTGCTACTGATTCAGATGTTTGGTAACAAGGAGATGGCATGATTATAGATTTTTTCCAACCACTTGGGGATGACCTTTTGTAGCATTCGCATGAAGATTTTAGGTTATTCCCTAGGGGGGATTGATACATATTATTTTGATCACTTCGATTAACTCTACGAAGAAAATTTTCAACCACCGTTGTGCTCCAGTTTGGATGAGGGTAAGGACATAATTTTCCTGGAGCATAATAGTTGTTATGGGGATTTCCAGCTTCCTTCTTTTTCTTTATCTCGCTACGTCACCGAGGGTGCAACTAGGAAACGTGTTCCTTGTCCCAGTTTGTCTCCAGGAAAAACCTTTTCTTGGAATTTAAGGGTAGGCTAAATGCTTTAAAAAAACGTTTAACATCTCAGTCTTTCAACTTTCCCCTGAGAAGTTGTAAGTCACCCTCTAGGTTCTTGCTCATCCCTTTTCATGCCTCGGGGAGTGATAAGATCCAGGCTAGTCAACCTTCTAACCCTTTGAGTCAGACTAATGAGTCTTTATATTGGATTGAGAATTCTTTTGGGAATATGACTTGGGATGATTTTGTCCCTCCCTCCCACCTCTATGAGTTAAATTTTATGATTACTTATGATATGATGCATGCTCTAACTCATGTTATTTTTGTGCTTGAATTTTTCTTGTTGTGGTTTACAATGAAGCACAGGGGTAGGTGTTGCAATACAATGCTAGAATGGTTTTATTGGTTATATGATTACACCTAGCATTGAGGATAACATAGATTAATGTAGGTAGGTTAGAGTGGGCATTTGCATCTTCCATTGCATTGTATATATGTTGCATATTGCATATCATGGTAGTATAGTTTGCATTTAGCTTAACCTGATTCACATACATGTTGATGATTTACATATTTTATTCTTGCATATTTAATCATTTCTATGTCATGCTTATATCTTTGCATGATCATATTGATATGTTAGAATAAAAATATTGGAAAATTTTCTTTTCAACATTTGCTTTTGGATTTTGATAATTTGAATAAGGGGTGATAGCACCACCCTAGGTGCTCTAATGATTTTGCTTGAGTGTGAAGAAATGGGTCATAACAGATATGTTTAGGTTATCATGCACTCTATGGTGAGAACATGTTCCCAAGTAGGAGCCTCATGTTACCCCCTCAGACTAGGGGTAACTAAGGAGATCGTTTCTCGAGGCCCATAGGTAGTAGACATGGAGTTTCGAGAGATAGATTGATTAGTAGAGCCCCACATGGCCCCTCCTATATTGAATTTAACCATTATGCATCACCAATAGTAGAGAAACATCTATCACACCTACCTGGCCCCTGAGGACAACGGGTCTTTCTTCATGAGTTAGTAAGTCTGGTATCATGGTAAGTGTCACTTTAATAATTGAATCATTTGAATATGTTGCAAAAAACCCTTTCTTGATTATAGAACATTTTCTTGTAAATTATACCTTTTTCTTTATTTAAACTTGGTGGGTATCATCACATACTAGTAAGTTGGTCGCCCTCGAGAAAGGGGTGCTACTGGGGATTCTTTGAAAATTCATCGTACCATTCTCGATCATACTTATCACTTTCCATACTTCTTCCATTTCGTCTCCTCATGTTTTGGGTTTTTGGGTGCACTGACCCAAGAAGGGATTGTACCTCATTTCATGGGAAGAAGGGGTTGAAGGCACAGAGGGGAATGTAGCTGGAAAAAGATAAAATCCAATCACAAACCATCCATATGACCTTGGGATCCCGAGAACAATGAAACGTTTCTCGAAGAAATGAGGGACCCATAAAATAAATAACTAATTAATCAATCATGCTGACCAAGGTATAACGTATGTGGGCTATGCATTTCCTTTTTAGTCCCCCTTATTGTCTTCAACTTGGAAAAGCATTATTTCCAAGGTAGAGCGTATCTGGGATATGTATTTTCCTTTTTAGTTCTGAGAGCCAGATTGACTAGAAGAGCCCCACAAGGCCCCTCCTATATTGAATTTCACCATTATGCATCACCAACAGTAGAGAAGCATCCATCACACAGGCCCGACCCCCGAGGAAAAAAGGGTCTTTATTCATGAGGTAGTAATTTTGGTATCATGGTAAGTGTCACTTTAGTAATTGAAGAATTTGAATATGTTGCAAAGAACCCTTTCTTGATTATAGAACGTTTGCTTGGAAATTATACCTTTTTCCTTATTTAACCTTGGTGGGTATCATCACGTCCTAGTAAGTTTGTCACCCTTGGGAATGGGGTACTACTGGGGGTTCCTTGAAAATTCATCATACCATTCTCGATCATACTTATCACTTTCCATACTTCTTCCATTTCATCTCCTCATCTTTTTGGTTTTTGGGTGCACTAACCCAATAAGGGATTGTACTTCATTTCATGGGAAGAAGGGGTTGAAGGCTCAGAGGGGAATCTAGCTGGAAAAAGATAAAATCCAATCACAAACCATCCATATGCTTACCCTAGGATCCCGAGAACAATGAAACACTTCTCAAAAAAATGAGGGACCCGTAAAATAAATAACTAATTAATCAATCATGCCAACCAAGGTAGAGCGTATGTGGGCTAGCATTTCCTTTTCAATGCCCCTTATTGTCTTCAACTTGGAAAAACATGATTTCCAAGGTGGAGCATATATGGGATATGTATTTTCCTTTTTAGTGGGAAAAACTCTAATTAATTAATGGAAAATAAATGGGCTTGGAAAAAATTTGCATCGCGGACGAAGGGAAGCACACCCTCTACAAAGGCACCCACAAATGAGACAATATGAACCATTGTATGTCATGAAACCCATGCTCAGAAGTCTTACCCCACTCCACCTCATACTCACACATGACATAGATAAGTTTCCCTTGGGAAAACACCTTGGAATTAGGGATTGACTGACCCAATAGGATGCCTTGACACCCCTCCCACACCTAAATTTGAAAAATTGTATAAGGTCTTTGAGCATTTGTTTAGTTTGAAAGGGGGGGTTTGATGCACATGTTTGGGTAGTTCCATTATTAGATATGTCTTACTTGGCATGATTCTTGTGACTTATGGACCCTTGGAGGGAGCATATGTTTGTCTTTGCAAGACCTTGCTGGTGGATAGGTATTCATGAGGAGATGATTGTGTTAAGACCTTCATGAGGGCTTTGGAGCCAAAGGATGGGTGCTAGATCCCACATCTGGGATAGTCTTGTGGTCACCATTTCCACATTAAAGAAGGAGGTCGTTGCCTTTGAAGGCACTCTGGCATGACTAGGAGATGAGCTCCCACCTCTCTCCACTTCGATGTTTTCCTTTGGAGGCTTAGATGTCACCCTACTATCCCATGACGTCACTTAGGGCTTGAAGCTTTTATGGAGAAGGATTTTACATGAATGTTGGAATGTGTGGCATGATGGATGGCCTTTGGAGGCTTGACGTTACACTTGTCCACCTCAATGTTTCACTTTGGGAGCCTAACATTACCCTAGAAGGGATGACATCACCCTTTTTAGGGTTATTTTGTGAAAACTGACTTTATGTTATTTATAGGGAAAATTCTATGAGGTCGGCCCTCTTTATATTTTAAAGTTGACTTAAAAAGTGGAAAAATATGGTTTTCCAGGCCTCATATAAATAGAGGCCTAGCCATTTTCATTTTAGATCATAACTCTTCCTCACACAAGAGGATAAGATTGAAAATTTTGCCCTCTTTGGCATACTTGGATATTTTTACTCATGCGCTAGGCTTGGAGGAGATAATTTTGGATGTCTCTTGGCTTATTCTTGGTGGAAAAATCTTCAACTAGGGTTTGTGCTTGATTATTCTGGGTGAAGTAAGTAAAATATGCAATTTTCACTTCATGCATTGAATGTTTATGGTAATTTTTCTTGTTCATGTTGAAGATTATGAAATTGCTTTCTCAACACTTAGGAGTGAAGCATAGGGTGTTTCCTCCTTTCTCAAGACCTTTCCACTTACTAGATTGCTAAGAGAATCTTGTCTAGAATAGTCTTCTAAATCACTAAAGTGCTAGAATTTTAGGAGTCTTGTTCTAGAAACTTGTTTCTATATATTTCAAGAGTCTAAGGAGGAAGAAGAATTTCGCTAGAGCCCAAAAGAGCTTGTTCTCTAGCAAAATTCATCTTTTGAGTCTTGAAGTTTGAGGCCCTAAGGTACTAGAACCTCAAACTTAATCTCATCATCCTTAGAACATTGCTATCATAATTTATTTCTCCTGTTATCTCCTCAAATAAATCAATCGAGTTATTTCATTTTAGGT